>JAWQUT010000330.1:539545-558027 GCA_033807755.1 Ellobium chinense
AAAAAAAAAAATAAATTACTGAGGTTTTCTTTCAAAATTTAAAGATACAGATTAAAGAAGTTAATTTCATCAATTACCGTAATACCTTTATAGCGACACTGTAAAGCTCTAAATATCTGATTAATCACAATGATTAAAAAATGAATTGTTGGTCAACAAAAATGCTAAGGACTCTTAAACCAAGATTTTAGTTTAAAGTCTTTGAGAGGTCATGAAAGCAGTTTTCTAAAACCAGGAGACTTCAGAAGGTTCCTGTTCAAACCCTTTTGTTTATCCTTTAAGTCTTGTTCAAAGTCAGCATGAGATGAGGACTCTTTTTTTTCCTCAAGAAAATGAAGTTTCAATATAATCTGGAAAAGGTAAACTTGTTGAAAAAAAAATTAAGTACAGTGGAGCACACTATCTTAGTACAGACACGTTTAGTACGTAAACATGGATAATGAGTACAGTATTTTTGGTCCCGATGCTTCTTCTCTGAGACTACGTGTACGGTTAATACATACTTCTGTTAATAAGTACATTTCTGGTCCGCCCCAATGTGTACACATTATCCGTGCTTCTCTGTAGATGAAAAATATTATAACAATACAAGTAATAAAAGGGCTTGAACTTTTAATGTTTTGAAATCTGGAAATTTTGTTCACTTATCATTATCAAATTTGCCAGCTGAGGATCATTTTATGTCTTGCCAACCAAACTTTCAATTATGGTTTAATAAAGGAATACTTTGGTGTTTTTTATTTTGAATTTGATATTGATGTGAAGTTTTGTCTTATATTTGTGGCTGAAAGAGAAGGGTTGGGTGATTTATGTGCCTCCTTAGTCTACTTGTCTGCAGATTGTCTTCCTGTGTTTTCCTCCCCCTCTCTCTTTCTCTCTCTTTCTGTCTCTCTCTACCAGCACAAACATCTTGTATTTTAAACAACACTCAAGCAAGCTTATTATGTAATACATAAGATGCACTAAACTGTATTAGGCAGATTACTTTGCAATATCCACAAGATTTTACCATTCAGCATATTTCATATTTGACAGCTTGCATTTTAACGATGGAATGTCTTGCTAGAATTTTTATCCATTAACAATGCAAGTCTAATGCTGTTAAGGCTGCATCCAGCACATGCAGTAACTGTGGTAACAAAACATGCCACTGTTAATGTGCAAGCTCTCTTATACCTACAAGACTGATCTTTTAGGATAAGATCTTTCGTAGTAAAGCTAGTTTTGCATGAATAGTTTTCAAAATATCTGTGTGCATGTATTCTGTCTGTACCTATATCTCAATAAAACATGTCTACATCACAGTGGGGAGTGCAATCCTAAATGAAAATTTAAAAAAAAAAATTCAACTTTGCTTAATTGCAACTCTTTAGGAGCATGGAAAAGTTGCCATTACTCAGTGAGTTTAATATTAAAAATGTAGTATTTTGCTATGTGGAAAATGTTGCAATTAAGCAGAATTTACAATAATTCTGACAACGATTACACAGAGGTGATGGTAAGATATCAACAAATTCTCATACCAGTTAAACCACTTTTATTTTAAAATACCAGTAGAAACAGGAAGAAACCAACAACATTGAAGCACCAATACAACAGACACCCACCCTCTCAGTGAGAACAACTGTGCGAGCCTTTACCACAGGAGTTTTCAACAATATAAGAACGACCAGAGCCCATCTCACAGTCTAGCCTGCAACACTCTCAGAACTAACATTCGCTAACATTTTTAAGGGGAGATACAACCCTTTTACATAGATCTAGCTTGTAATGAAGAAAACATGACGGAATTTCCAAGCAAAATTGCACACCAAAGTGCTATGTGTGCATATTTCTTAATTAAGGGTAACGATCTCAACACAACTGTTATGGACAGCGCCATTTGTTCATAGATACCTTTATTTATGCATGTTTAATCAATGCCCAGAAATAATACTATCACAAGTTCTTTAATAATTTTATAGACTTACGACAGTATTATTTTCCAGATGATGATATGCTGGTGTACAATTATGCAAAGGAATCCCTGCGAAAAGGTTGTGTCAACTAAAAAATATTTTCATAATTACTGCCATTATATTTTAAGCAGATGGTAACCAACATAATGCACGGCTGCTGTGCCTAAATGGTAAAATTTGTTTAAAGCTACACTTACGATTACAGATACAATATTTGGAACACAGGAGTGAGTATTGTAAGCAAAATTTTAAATTATTATGCGACAGAAGATTTCCAGCCAAAGAATGACAGGTCAGGACACATTTGGCAGTTATGAACATTTATGCTATGTTACTCATATACTTTGTTTAACGTATGAGCTTATGAGTGCTTTTCACATAAGAACATATGATGATGAAGACGATGATGATGTTTTGGTATTTCTATTTCTGTTAGCCCATAGCATCTTGTTCCTTTGTCTTTCTGTGGATTTTTCTTCCTTTATTTGTCTGTCCTGAAGAAGTGTTTGTACATGGAACGTTGATAATTTTTTATAAATTCATCGTAAAGCCTCCAAAAAAGTTTGTGTACAGCCTGGGCAGAATGTGGTTTCGATGATGACGATGACGATCATGATGATGATGATGATGATGATGATGATGATGTAACTAAGATCCAGTATTGCAAACTGATTTGGGAGGAAGGCTACAAATTTGTAATAAGTACAAACTATAAGGCTTTTTTTTGCTATTTGTGTATCTAGGCTTACTTAAGTCATGATAGTAAAAGGAAATCATTCAGTTTCTTTGTACTGATTGTGTTGTGTCTCAGAGATTGAGAATTCAGTTGTCTGGGCTGGGTGACTCGAAACTGTGACCACAATTTGCCATTGTCATGATAGCTCAGTTGGCAAGGCTATCAGGTGACATTAGGGAGGTCTTATCTGTCCCTGTGGAAAATTGCATTTCAAACAACCCAAAATTTGCACGCAAAAAGTGGTCAAAATTGCACAAAAATTTGCAAAAATAGCTTTGTAATTTTGTTATATTTACCACCAGGTCGAATTGTTTACTACTGAAATGTTGCAAACTTGTAGAAATGGAACACATTTTCTTTGTTCCTGTTAACGCAGTATTGCAACACTGGCAGAAAAAGTCCACTGTTTGGCCAAAATCGGCAAAATGTTCACCAAATTTGCAAAAACTGCCTAAATTTTTGGAAATCTGCAAATTGCAACAAGGCCTAAAAAAAATGCAGGAACCTGCGATAATTTGTGACTGCAATTTTCTAGGGGACAGTCTTACGTCCCATCCCTGGTCAGGTAGTTGTCTTTTCTCTTTCGTCTTTTCATTCTTCTTTGTCATGTACCATCTGATCTATTCACTCTTAGCATTTATTTAATTTTCCTTCAATTTCTCTTCTCATGCATTCTGCATTTTTCTACTTAGCAGGTTAGTGTCTTTATTAATCACTAATGATGATGAATGATAATGAAGATGATTGTGGTGATGGAGATGGTGATACAGATGATGACTATTCGACTGAGTTCGATTCCCGACAACGGTCATGTTGTAAGTGCCTTGGGAAAGCATTTCATTCACATTTTCCTCAGTCCACCCGTCTGTAAAATGGGTACCTGGCTATAGGCAGTGGAAGATACTGTCAGAATGCTAGTGATCAGCGCCTATAAATGGCAGCGGCACTGTATGCTCCCCAGGGAGTCAAGAAAGTCCTAGAGTGATCAGGCCTGCTGGGGTAATAATAGTGTGAAGTCGCATGAGCGGGCATTAGCCTGAATATGAGACTTATAAACCGCATTATTATTATTATTATTATTATTATTAAGACTATTGTGGTGGCAACTCACAGGATTGGAGATGGAGAATCAACAAAATGACAATGTCATATATATAATATAAATAAGTTGATTAACACAGCAAATACACTTGTTGCCTCAAGACAATATCCCCATAGCTTTAAATTTTTAAATTTTACAGGAGCATGTAAAAATAGTTTGATTTCTTTACTCGTGGCTATATGTGCAAAACTCCGAGATTGTGAAACCACAAAATTATCCAGAGTACAGTCTCAACATGTTTTTAACACAATGTGTGTGTGCAAAAAGTACATGAAACCATGCAAAGAAAAAAACAAAAACACCACTAACTTTGAAAAATAAATGCAGAGATTATGCAAAAATTACTCTACTGAGGCAATGACATATGAATGATGAAGATGTTTAGCTAATATCTATGTTTCTGTAATCATGGCTGATGAATGAGATACTGAGAACATGAACTATCAAAAAGTATTTCTTTTTTTTTATTCATTCTTTGGCACATTACAGCAACACCTCTTCAGTCTCACCACAGGTGTATGAGAATGTTTGCTTATCTGGCTATGCGTATTCCACTCAAGGCCCATCCACAAACACCAACTGCAGTTATATCCTTAAGTAGATCTAATACATAAAATAACAACCAGGGAAAGAAAGGAGGATACCATTCCACTAAAGCGTACTGTAAAACCTAATTTAATCTAATGATATCTAAAACGCAGCAGGTTATTGTGAAATTATGCAATCAGTAACTTTATTTTGAATACTGATATCCAAAACATCATGATCAGTCATATAGAAATGATATTTCTGACAGTCAGTCAAAATCAAGCCAGTGTTGCTAGACTAGGTTTGAGATATTAGATGAATATGACATCGGTGATGAAGTTTTTGTTTGTTGTGGAAACCGAGAATAAAACAATTTCTGTACACAATAAACACGGATTCTATGAGCTTAGTCAGTAATTGTAGATAAATCTGAGTTTTTGTGGGGCGATCTGGATTAATAATAAAATTGCTCTTCAACTGCCATTTTCTCAGAATTCTTTTCCACTGCATATGGCCACTTCAAATAACTCAGACCAGAATTAAAGTTAGGTCAAAATGTTTTCCATTTTACAAAGTACACACACGAAATCATTTCATACCAATAACTTGATTCAGTAAAAAAGTAAGTTAAGCCTGGTTTTGACTTGCTGCTAGGTAAATAATATTAGGTAAGCATGCACATATCATATTTCCTGGTGTAATAATCATAATACTGTATTGCATATTATAAGTCAGAATCACAAGGAATTTCACATCTACATTGTAACATGTGATATGACTGGGAAATTCCAATGTGCATGCTTGCCTGTGATATATCGGTCTGTAAGAGGTCTAAACTTCAAAATAAAAGCTCTCTAATGACGTTGTGTATTTCTTTTCTGTTCACCAAAGAGTATTTCAGCTTACAATACTTACATTCTATTATGAGGAATCACCTGTTGATATGGCTGTATAGTGTACATAGGAAACTCTCTTTCTCAGACAGAAAGGCAACAGAAGATCTTCAGGCATTTTAGCCCTTTAATTTCCTGACATTGTAAGGGGCTGAGCCATCCCTGGGTTGTGACTCCCAAGTGGCGTTCATGTGACTCGAACCCGCACTCTCCAGTTTCTTAACTGATATGACTTTATGCAATTTCACCAGCGCTCACCAGGAGATCTGAGTATTCATCCTACCCTCTTGTGCCCAATTCGAACTCCCAATTATAATCCACCACCATCAAAAACATGATTAATTTATCACAGTTTCACCACGAAATAAAACAAAAGTTTACAGAGTCAAATGCAGTGAATACAGTAAAAAGAACACATTAAAGCAAAGGCATCAATGAATAATTATGGTCTTCATATTCCAAAATGCACATAAAAGACCAAATTAAAAATGTTGTCCGCATGATAAAACTTCAGACAGTTGATTTTGGGCAAAAATCGTCTTCATGAGTAAATGTACTATTTAGGCCCCTCTTCATCCCCACACAATATATTGGACCTACCCTCGCATACTCACCCAAAAAGTGGATACACCTATAAGTTAATTACACCGTACTACATGTATTTGAGTCTGTCAAAAAGTTGTGCCAGGACAAATGCAAACACGAAGTGTTGTTTATCAAACAGTCCTCTGATTATAAACTACTGTCCATGGAGTATGTTCGAGAAAAGATTATCTTATCATTAAAGTTTGAAAAATATGTAATGTTTGTTTACGTTTTGATGTTTATGGTCTAACTTACTCCTCTACTGTTTGTTGCCATTCTATTGTGTTGATCCCCTCTGTTTCCAAACAATGATCTTTAGCTCCTTTGTGCCAGACTTAAACCTATTTATTTGCAGGGTGCAGTTTTACATTGCCCATTCCCGTACATTTGAACGGGTTTCATTCTAGTTAGTCATAATCCATACAATACTTACTATACTGGGTTAATTACAGTGAACACTACTTATGTTTTAAAAGTCTCCCATGGTTAACGCAGTGCATTAACTAACTTACAGATTATCCACTGGTCCTATGTTCATCTTGTTAAACTAGAAGAGATCACAAGAAGGACTAACTGAGCAAGCAAGTTTTCAGACTGGTCTTATGGTCAGGAGATGTGCTCCACAGAAATTCCAGCCCATGAAGTTTGAAGTAAACTATTCATGTCACAGTCTGTCACGAAACACTCATCCCTTGCTTTGCACATTCCAATTCAACAGTCCCAACTGCTCTGTTTATCACACACAGCACACGAGAAAACATACAACTTTTGATTATACACTTTGGGTAGCTCTTTTTGAAATGTAGGTTTATACTGTTAGTCCTGCTCCCCTGCATGTGAATAAGAATGGAGCCAGCCAAAACAGATCTCAGGTCAGTCATAACTAATCCTGGTTGTATGTAATTAGTTGGGGAAATAAAAAAAAATAAGCTTTGATTTAGTTTTTTGGGGGAGTCCCTAGGCATGTGAAAAATTATGGGCTTTGACCCCCCTTTTTCTTCCCGTTAAAAGGTCGGGCAAAAGAAGTACTTTGACCTCCATGGAAGAAATGTCCCGAAATCACAGTGGTATATTTAGAATAACACAAAATGTTAATAGGGCCAAAAGAAGAAAAAACAATAGATGTCAAAGACCTACACATACAGTAACTTATTAAGGGAATTAACTTTGCCAAGAAAAATATTGCACAAATCTATATAAGCTGCATTATCTCCCATATTATGTTATTGTTATAAGAAGCTTCGCTCTGGTAAAATAGCACAATTGCAAGGTTGTTGTATCACAGGAACAAAATGACAAAAGATGAAAATAACCGTGAGCACATGTTAAATTACTAATTTTTTTTTTTATTTGGCTGTTCTAAACTAACCCCTTTCATCCTAGCTCTGCTGCCATGTACACACCACAGGTCAGGAAACTGTCACGAAGACATGAAACTGCTGAAAACTCTACTTTCTTGATATGTTTTCTCTTTTACAAGCTTAATTTCAACACATGACCGTCATGAATATAAAACAGGGCACTCTGGCAAAGCTGTAGTGAAATAACGTCATGCTATATTTCTTACCCACACACAAAAATGGCCTAGTCTATATTTATTTGCACATTTCTGTTACAGGTTTTCTAATGGATGAAGCTAAGCATATTTTGCAACATCTACAAGGTTCATTGCCCCCTTTCTCCAATTGCTATATCAAGACTTGCAAAATGTTTCTGACTGTGGGGCAGTTTCAGAGAACAGCGTTTATTACAATGCCTTGTTTTACAGGGCTGAAATACAGTGGAATATGGATAATGGGACCGACCAAAGGTGTACTTATTTTAACAATAATAATAATAATAAATTGTATTTGTACAACGCCCAATCCCAGAGGTGGGCTCTAGGCGTTTTGACATTTTAACATTCCCTCAGATATGCACGCAAGCTCACATTAGTACAGTAAGTATGAGAAAACACTCGTACCTAAACACACACACACACATACACACGCACATACATATGCACGCACGCACACACACACATTCATACACAATAATATAGCTCTATTCAAAATTCAGTTGTGACAGAGTCAGCTATGTTTAACAACAAGATTCAAAATGTTTACTGAATAGATGTGTTTTAAGTAACCCCTTGAGGGTAGCTAATGAGTCGGAATTTCGAATATTAAGGGGCAGGTTGTTAATGTTATACAGAGATGGTCCTACTCCTATAAAGATAAATGCATGTTCCCCAAATTTCTTGAAGTTTATCTTAGGCTTTAAAAGAATACGAGAATTTTCAGAATTTTAACAGAAATACGCATTAAACATACATGTCCCGATTATAGAAAAATCGGGATCAAAATACTGTACTCTGAATCCGTGTTTACATACTAAGCATGTCCATATTAAGTGTGTTCCACTGTTGTGTGAATCCAATATCCATTTATTTTCATAAGAAACATGTCAGACAAATGACACAATATATGAAATAACACAGAAATTCATCGCTCTGTATGGCTCAACAAAGTGTTATGGACTGGCAATAATTTCATGTAAGACCATATGTAATTTACAAAGCAAATCTAATCTCCATATTTACAAAATTCATGACAGGCAAGTGAAGGCACAAAGTTTGATTTAATACAGAAACTCAACATTCTTCCCATCTGCTTCCACCACTTTGGGGTTTCATCTACATTATGACAAAATGCCTAAATGCAAACCAATGCCAGAGATGTACGAAAATGTCAAAACATTAACATTATCACTGGTAATATTCCATGTCAACACTATGAATTCAAATCAGAAATTTATACATTCACAGCACATTCATTTGCTGTATCCCATGTGCTTCATTAAATGTAACAAACACAGTTTATTAAAATTTAATAATTTTCTTTTCCCACCTTAACCATTTACCCCCTACAGTCGCCGCGGGTCGCCGCTATCGGTAAACCCCTACAGTCGCCGCTATCGGTAAACCCCTACAGTCGCCGCGGGTCGCCGGTTTAGATTTGTTTTGTTTCGGACGGCATTGTCCGTTCTGAATGTCGCCAAACGGAAATAAAAATTGTGGAATCGGAAGCTGCGGAAAACGAACTTCCTTCCAGTGTTTGTTTGGAGAAAATCGGGCGAATGGTTGCTTCTCTGTGATTTTTTGAAGTTGTCATAGATTTTTTGGCTTTGTTTGAGGTGATGTAGGATGCTTTACACCTCTATCGTGAAGCTTTATGATGGAAACATGTATGAGACAGTGAATGGGTGCAACCTGTGCCGGATTAGATTTTTTAAAATAAATTTTTTTTTTTAAAAAGTCATATTTTTTTTAGAGTTACCTCTCTTCTCTTAGGGATTGGGAATTCGTCTTGGGCAGGTGGCTTAGGGGGTAAATGGTTAATCATGTAACTCATGTCTGTAAGTGAAATGCTGATACCAAAGACACCTACAAATTGCTCCTGATCAAAATGTATTTTAAGTTTTTTCATCTCCATCCCCGTGTATTGAAATGGTTTATCTCACAAAAAAAACCAACAAGCTGTCAGTTTACATACTGTCACCTCAGCTTACATGTGTCATAGAGTCATTACAGGGGGTAGCAGCTGATGGCACAATTTTGAGAGTCACATAAAGACCCCTGTTCAAAGCTAACGATGTTTCACCATTTTGTCTATTTGCTCCCCTATAATATTAAAATGTGCTATTTTTTAAACTTAATTTTGGGGTTTATGAAAATTTCTGACATTTTGGCATCTCTGCATTCGACATAATTCTGGGACTCTCCTAAAATGTATCATAGACAGTGTTAAGGGCAAGGAAAAAAAAACACACTTCTAAGGACTCTTTCCTCTCCTTAACTTCACTCCTAATCCACACCCAGCTCTTAACCCTAGCCTAAGCATAACTTGAGAGAGTCACAGTATGGACAGTACCAACAGGACACATGACATCCACATACAGACGTGACTATATGTCTCATAGACAATCAAAATGAAGCTCCAGTCACTTTTTGTCCTTTCCAGCTCTCAGTAACATGAGAGACCATATTTCATCAATATTTATCAGTTGAAAAGAGTCTTGAGCTCTCATTTTTCTACTCTGAGATGTAGCTGTTTCAAGTGGCAGGTGGTTGTCACCTCACAAATGCAGTATTCACAGGGAATCACGATTAACAACAATTTACACTGAAAAAGTCCTAAAATCTACCTCACAAGAACTCAAGTCAGCCATTTTCACCTTACCATTCACCCATTATTCTAATGTTTTCCTTCACATAAATCAGGGTTGCCAGCAGCTGACCAAAAATTATCTGGAAATTTTGTGACTGCCCGATATCCTCGCGAATTTATGTTATCATATATGCCCACTTTCCCCTTGTATTTGAAGTATTTCTTATTACGGCAATCTCCAAAAGGAAAAAAATACCGGATTTCCGATAATTATCGGCAAAACGGCAACCCTGATAAATTCCTAATTTCAAAGTCACAGAAATTCTATTTAATAAAGCCCTTATCATCTCCTAAGTACAATATGTTCATTCTGATCCTAGCAACTTACATCCCATTTTGGCTGACTCTGAGACATATTTTAATATCATGTTACAGGTGATATGAACAATGAAATAATCTCAAGAGGACTTTATGAACACAATAACGTATTGTCCCAGTTTGATATATCACATGGGTAGAACAGAAGTTTACACAGATCAGATTTGGCATCAGCTGGCGTATGTTTTTGGCATGGCAATCAGGTTGTTGACTTCTGAAAAAGATCAGAAACAGAACAATGCTTTAATAAATAAGGAAACTGCAGGAGTTTAATAATTAATTGTTATCTGTTAATTACCCACCCAGTCTGTAGGCCCCTCTTATGACAAAAATTTGTGGTGTATCTTGTCCACATTTTTGCAACACTGGTACATTAAGAAAAAATAAAACTGAATGCAGTGGTGTATTGTGATTGGATGCAATAATTAGACTGTGGTACACAAAGGTAAAGTAAAATTGGACGCATTAATGCAAATGTGGTACACAAAGGTAAAGCAAAATTGGTGCAATATTACACCTCTGGAACATAAAGGTAAAGTAAAATTGGTGCAATATTACACCTGTGAAACACAAAGGTAAAGTAAAATTGTATGCAATATTGCAACTGTAATATACAAAGTATTAAAAAAACTTCTGTGCCTGAGACAGTAGCAAGTGCAGATGATTTTAAAAGATAGTAGAACCTCAAGAACTTAAACATCACATATTTGATAGACCTGGTCCCTTAAGAGCTGGTGAAACCTGTAACTTCTGACTCTTTATTTTGATTTTCTTGCCACCATCATCTCAAAAACTGATAGTCCAGTCAATTTGAAATTTGGCAATGAGGAAGTCACCTCTAGGCTATTGAGCTAGCACTACTACCTACACATTGGGAAATACTGTTTATAATGTGCTGAAAATATTCTCCATAATGTCACCCTAATCTTAAGTTTTTTTCACAAAAGTTAGCCTGGACACAGCTGACTCTGCCACCAAATACAAAAGTGGTGGATGAGTACATAACAACCAGTGTGCCAAATTTGAAAAAAAAATATTTGAATGATCACTTCTAAGAGGACATTTACATTTTATTTCCAAATCTACCGTTTTTGCCATTTCTCACACAGAATAAAAGAACATCTTTTTTTTTCATCCCTTTCCTTTCTTAATCTATTATTTATGCTCTGTAAAATGAAGATAGGTGTTTATGAAAAAAAACTGAAAATATAGGAATTTCCCGCCCCCTTGAACTTATGTCTCTGTTAAATTTTAATTTACCTCAAAAACTTCAATACCTTAGTAGTAAAACGAGCTCAATTAGACTGGCTCAATTTCTTGAGCTGATACCATAAAAGTGGAGTTTGTGAACTCCCACTATACATTTAATACTTTTTTGGCTCAGGTACCTCACCACTTCCACTCCTTCACGCTCATGTCCCACTCCCCTCTAACCTGCATCAATGAGCCAAGCAAATATCATATTAAAATGCGGAAAGGATGTGATGGTGGTAGCATTTGCCCTGTGAACAGTCAAGGATGTGGAAAAGTGAAAAAAAAAGTGGTCTATTTTTAAGCATATTTCATTTGTAAGTTTAATTCCTTAGTAATTTTTAAGCATATTTCATTTGTAAATTTAATTCTTGAGTAAAATTCCTGGAAAAAAAAAACAGAATGTGTAATTAGGATCTGAAAAACAACTGATCAAGGTATTATAATGTCCACCTATAACAGGAAAAGACAGGTTTCAAGAGTTTTCAATGTTTAAGTATTTAAGCTTCTAAAATTTACTTTATAATACAAAAGTCAGAGGTCTATGGTGAACCTTAACTGGCCACAGAACATTTCACTGGCACAATGGGAATTTCAAATGATGAACTTCTTTGGTACATAAGCAAAATCTCTAAAAGTGAAATTCTTTAGGCGCACTGCAAAGTTTATACAGTGAATTTCTTTGGCACATCAGCAAAATCTCTATCAGTGAATTTCTTTTGCACACTGGGAGGTTTCTAGAGTGAAGTTCTTTGTCATGATGGCAAAATTTTTACCAGTGATGTGATCAGACCTTACATACCATCTTCATGCATGACCTTGTCCATGATGAGACCCACAAAGTTCTTGATTTGAGATGAGATCATTTTGGCAGCATCACTGACCGCTGCGAATGACCTGGAGGAAGAGAAATAAAACATACCTGTACTTGCCGCTAAACTGAATAGAAGCCACAGCAAATGTGACAGCCTCAGTGAGTGTTATTATGCTTTAATGGTCACATGATCAGCCACACCTATGTTAGATTTACTGTTAGTGTTGGGACATAATGAGTGAACCAGATTAAATCACAATCCCCATGACTAAACCTAGCCCAGGGTAGGGCCACACNCGGCAAAACGGCAACCCTGATAAATTCCTGATTTCACAGTCACAGAAATTCTATTTAATAAAGCCCTTATCATCTCCTAAGTATAATATGTTCATTCTGATCCTAGCAACTTACATCCCATTTTGACTGACTCTGAGACATATTTTAATATCATATTACAGGTGATATGAACAATGAAATAATCTCAAGAGGACTTTATGAACACAATAACGTATTGTCCCAGTTTGATATATCACATGGGTAGAACAGAAGTTTACAGATCAGATTTGGCATCAGCTGGCGTATGTTTTTGGCATGGCAATCAGGTTGTTGACTTCTGAAAGAGATCAGAAACAGAACAATGCTTTAATAAATGAGGAAACTGCAGGAGTTTTAATAATTTGTTATCTGTTAATTACCCACCCAGTCTGTAGGCCCCTCTTATGACAAAAATTTGTGGTGTATCTTGTCCACATTTTTGCAACACTGGTACATTAAGAAAAAATAAAACTGAATGCAGTGGTGTATTGTGATTGGATGCAATAATTAGACTGTGGTACACAAAGGTAAAGTAAAATTGGACGCATTAATGCAAATGTGGTACACAAAGGTAAAGCAAAATTGGTGCAATATTACACCTCTGGAACATAAAGGTAAAGTAAAATTGGTGCAATATTACACCTGTGAAATACAAAGGTAAAGTAAAACTGGATGCAATATTGCAGCTGTAATATACAAAGTATTAAAAATACTTCTGTGCCTGAGACAGTAGCAAGTGCAGATGATTTTAAAACATAGAAGAACCTCAAGAACTTAAACATCACATATTTGATAGACCTGGTCCCTTAAGAGCTGGTGAAACCTGTAACCTCTGACTCTTTTGTTATTTTGATTTTCTTGCCACCATCATCTCATAAAATTGATAGTCTAGTCAATTTGAAATTTGGCAATCAGGAAGTCACCTCTATGCTACTGACCTAGCACTACTACCTACACATCGGTAAATATTGTTCATAATGTGCTGAAAATATTCTCCATAATGTCAATCCTAATCTTAGTTTTCTTCACAAAAGTTAGCCAGGACACAGCTGACTCTGCCACCAAATACAAAAGTGGTGGATGAGTACATAACAAACCAGTGTGCCAAATTTGAAAAAAAAAAAAGTTTCAACACTTTTTGAATGATCATTGCTAAAAGGACATTAAATTTTAGATTTTATTTCCAAATCTACCGCTTTTGCCATTTCTCACTCAGAAAAAAAGAATGTTTTTTTTTTCATCCCTTTCCTTTTTTTAATCTGTTATATTTTTTATACTCTATAAAATGAAGATAGGTGTTCATGAAAAAAAACTGAAAATATAGGAGTTTCCCTCCCCCTTGAACTTAGGTCTCTATTAAATTTTAATTTACCTTAAAAACTTCAATATCTTAGTAGTAAAACGAGCTCAAATAGACTGGCTCAATTTGCTGAGCTGATACCCAAAAAGTGGAGTTTGTGAACTCCCACTACAATTAACACTTTTTTGGCTCAGCTCAGGTACCTCACCACTTCCACTCCGTCACGCTCATGCCCCACTCCCCTCTAACCTGCATCAATGAGCCAAGCAAATATCATATTAAAATGCAGAAAGGGTGTGATGATATTAGTATTTGCCCTGTGAACAGTCAAGAATGTGGAAAAGTAAAAGAAAGTGGTCTGTTTTTAAGCATATTTCTTTGACACACTGGGAGGTTTCTACAATGAAATTCTGTGTCAGATAGCACAATTTTTACCAGTGATGTGATCAGACCTTACATACCATCTTCATGCATGACCTTGTCCATGATGAGACCCACAAAGTTCTTGATCTGAGATGAGATCATTTTGGCAGCATCACTGACCGCTGCGAATGACCTGGAGGAAGAGAAATAAAACATACCTGTACTTGCCGCTAAACTGAATAGAAGCCACAGCAAATGTGACAGCCTCAGTGAGTGTTATTATGCTTTAATGGTCACATGATCAGCCACACCCATGTTAGATTTACTGTTAGTGTTGGGACATAATGAGTGAACCAGGTTAAATCACAATCCCCATGACTAAACCTAGCCCAGGGTAGGGCCACACATACTGCAGATAGGACACTGTAAGGAATTTGATATTTTTGTGTGTGACATCCTACAGAAGAACTAAAAAAAGCCCAAGCCATCTCATATTTCCTAATAATGTTAATACATATAAGCAGATTAATTTCAAACTTTGCAATAGCAAACTTCATAAAATGGAGCATAAATATACAAAATTTCACTTCAGTACTGTAATGCTAACAGAAAAGAGGCAATGGCTCTGAAAGTAGTGACCAAAAAATTCAAATTATTGAATACAGAGCACCAAAACAATTCAATTTCACTTGATCCAGAGATTTCTCTTTGAACACTGATACTTTTCATGGCTGTTTCTATACAATTTCAGATCTGGATCTAACTTCACATTCCTCCTCACACTTTCATGGAAGATGTTACCGTGTCATTTTTGCCTCCATCATCGAGTTGACAAATCAAGAGAGATAGTCACAGACTAATTTATCAGATCAATAATTATGAAAGAGTGTGTACTGGCTCCCCAGAATGAAACTGTCCATATAGTTTTTGGTAGATAATATAATCTAGGGTCCCTTCACATTGAATTTCAGAATCCACACAAATATTTTTTATATGAACTGAAAATACATGTATCTTCAAAATCTCATTTGGTTTGTAGTAAATTTCTAAGGCAAAGATGCTATGTAGATTTATCGGAGGCATCTTTGAAATTAATGGAGAGTCAATAAACTTCTATGCTTTACAACTTGCCATTAAGAATGTTTCATAAGGGTAGACAACATCTATTTGTTAATTGCCAATATTTTGTGTAGACGTCTTGCAATTCAGTGAAACCTTTTAGGGTCATTGCATCTCTGTATCAGCTTCCTTTGTCAAATTTTCACACCATTATTTCAAGAACTCTAGATCTGTAGCAAAGAGTGAGGGTATGGATTATTGTATATCATTCATTACCAAAAAATACTGACAGTTGTCAAAGGCCATTAATAAATTTATGATATTTGATTTTTTTTTGGTGTGCATGTTTGTGAATGTGCCCGTGATGGATTTCCAACCTTCTGTTTCAATAGTAACTTTGAGGTAGTCCCAGAGAAATTGAGCAGTTGGCACTCTGACAGAATGAGGGCAATATGAACAATGACATAGAAGAATGGCATATTAATTAGGATGTGAATAAACATGCATGAAAGAATAGTTTGTGAAGAGAAAGAGAAAGAAAGAGAGTGCATTTGGTAGCTGTGTGAGAATGGGAATGAATGACAGCTGAATTATGAATGCGGATGAAACAATATGTAGTGATGTGTGACAGATTACAGTACAAAATGAGGTGCACACCGGTAATTTGTTAATATTATTCAAATATCTACTCATGTTAAATATTGGCATATGCCTACAATAAATTAAACTAAAACGGATGACAAGAATGGACAGTGGTAATTTGTGTAATGATAACATTGATAACTGTGAGGATAACAAAACTGTTGAAAATGACCACACTCTCACCAGCCAACATGAGCTCCACATCGGGGACACTTCGCAAGGCTCCACGCAAAGCCAGGAAACCAGCTGTCTGCTGCAAATTTCTGAAATAATCAAAAGTCACTTGACAACTTTTTCTGTGAACACAATGCACATAAAAATTCAAACCTTCCAAAACAATTTCAGTCAAGTCAATTTAACTATTCAGTCTTCCCACTGATCCTGGAGTTTTATGGTTCCTTTTTCCTTGTTATTTTGATTCTTAAATAAATCAAATTAATCACTGACTTAAAGTTACCCAGCAGCTAGAAAGCTTTCTATTGTCCATTTGTCCCTATGAAGTATTGACAATTCATCGACAGATAACATTACAGATGTTTCCTTACAATCATATAAACAACTTAAATGCTTGATTCTTTCTCATGCGCAAAGGTTGCACCAAAAGTGAGCAAACTGATAAATGACATTTGCCATCATTGCTTTAAAGTAGCATTTGGCACCTGCTGTCCAGCGGCAGTGCCCTTACCCTAGTGACCCAATAGTGGCTGTCTTATAGCCTCACCCTGAAGACTGCCATTCTCTCAACTGTGCAGTAGCTACACAAGTTTGATGCTAGTGTCGCCGAGTTGTCATTCACTTTATATAAACTTTGACACTCATTTTTCAAGATGTAATGTATCAGTCGAAATTGATCTGACACTCACTTAAAAAAGGTTCATTCACGCTACAAACGCTATGGATAACCTGAAAGCTGAATGTGGACAACTGTTGGATGGATTTTTTTCTCACACACCCTCAACTCAAAAAAATAAAGAACAGAAGAACAAAAATAACTTGATCTCATAGATACAGTCCACATTTTAGATTGTGAGGTTTGAGATCTTCAGGTTCTACTGAAACTGAGACTATTTAGGCAAGAAATTTGTTGTTGTAGAGAGTTGATTTCACGCAGAAGCTTAAAATTTCTCATGAGAATGTTTATTCTGCTTGGGCATACATACAGACTTTCAGAAATGCATAAAGCATTAACAGTTTGCATGAGGACATTCTGGAAAAACCAAAGTCAAATTAAAAGTATAATGTCAAATAAATTATGGAGGTCAGAGGACCAATGATTCCTTGAAGTTCATTTACAGGCCTTCAAAGTTCCATGCATGGCTCCATCTCAGTCTATTCTTGTACACTCAAATCCTTTTTCTTTTTTTCACAACATCTTTCTGTGTAGGTCCATGCACAGTGGTTAAAAAAAATGTGTTTCAACACATGAAAAAATGTACACATACATGCCTTTCACACAAGTGAAACAGCTGTTTCTCAGAAACAGCTTTAGAGAAGATAATGTCATTTGTTATGAGACATATTATCACTGTGCTTCCCATTTCTGAGAAGATGTGGGTAAAACATTTTTATGGCAGAGCAAAAAAGGGTCAGCATGTAGCTTTCCAACTGCACTTTGATGTATTGTAATTTTTTTAACATGTCAACCTGGATCTTGATCTTATAAACAAAATAGCTTACTAAATATGGTCTAAATTTGACTTATGCCATTTTCAAAGCTCAGTGACATGATTTACCTTACCTCACTGCCCACCTCGACTTCTGCCTCTGAAGAAGTGATCACTTCAAAGTAAATGCCTGAGAAAAAGAGGGATAAATATCTTACTTTGATCAAATGGAAGTAAACCAATCTTCTGATGAAACACAGTCACAGAATATGACATGTAAAATGGAGTTTATCTCCTTTTTTTCAGCTCATGTCTTCTTGGTCTGAATGTGCATACTGTCTCATTTATCTTTTCAGGTAAGTTTATTGTTGTTTACATTTTAACCATATCTCTGAGGACTGTGCGTTCTGAACATCATAATCTAACCATGCAGACCTGCCTGGGATACACAAGTAGAGGCAAGACATGATGGGCTGCTTCAGCGCCTGAATTCAATTGCGTACATCACATTGGAGTGCTACTTTTCCAAATTCACAACTAAAACATTTCACACTGAACAGCAACTTTGCAGACTGCTAAAGTCTCTCCAAATACTACGGTAAAGAAAACCAGAACATGGAAACATGTAGTTTTTGAAAGATCAAAACAAATCTATCAGAGGAGGCAGTGAGTCCATAATTATTTGCGGACTGGCCTTACCTTCTGATGGTAACGATCAGATGGCGCAGCTTTACGTTGATGCAGGCCCAACTTGAAGTCAAGACAAAGTAGGGTTTCCATTCAACTAAGTGCCTTTCTTTTCCCAC
>JAWQUT010000330.1:567088-577344 GCA_033807755.1 Ellobium chinense
GGGGGGGGGGAGGAGGAGGAGGGGGTTTCCATAGATTATAATGTGGGTAGAGGCGACGAATGTGACAGTTATTGTGTTACAGTCAACTCCGGCTAATCGCAGCTTCACGGGGGCGTAGAAAAAGCGCAATAAAAAAGGAGCTGAGATTATCGTTGACTTTTTACATAGAAACAATAGTAGCATTTTATTATGTAGAAATGTTTATATTAGGCGGGAGTTGCAACTATCCAGATTGTGAGAAAGAGGAGTTGACTGTATTTCACTGAAAACTGTCAGGCAGGAACTGCAGAGCCAAAAAAAGAGGTGACTTGACAGTGCTCAGAAACTGCTAACAACTTAGTTGGTCGCCGGGCTGGTCACTGAGGTGGAATAAAGAAGGTGATAAAAGCCATTGTTATGAAACATAGGCTACACTAGCAGACATGGTTGGTCAAAACTGGGCCGAGATCTAGAATATGAAGTAATATTAGATACCGGTAGTGAGCGCGTTGGTCTAGTCAAAAACTCCTTGTTCCCCGCACCATCTGATTCATGGCGTATAGAATAGTCTAGCTACGAGTTAGGGCCATGAAACGTGACCAGAGGCTCAGTGTGTTGGATAACTCAGCGGCTTCTTATGAGCCCTGAGCCCTTTCGTTTGAGTATTCATATTTCAGAAATTGACGGACGTTTAAAGCCAAACAGACAGAAAATCCGAGGAGAGGAAGAGATGGAAATGGGAGACGCCACATTGCATAAATTTCTAAGGGACATAGATCTTATGGTCAAATGCAAATATCTCGGTAGGAGGGCATGGACTGGACCGAATCGATTCACGGTGTTTGAAAAATAACAGCACAAGAAGACGCCTGTCTCACTTGGCTGGAGCGATGTCTGTGTGTTTCGGCGCACGTTCAAGGTTATGTTTAACTCGCCCACAGCTGCAGGGCCGAATCCAGTAGGAAATGCCAGGGAGGGGAGGGGGGGAAAGGAGGAATTCCCATGCACATTTCTGACCCTTCCCTGAGTATCGGAAATCTAAGTTTCATAATCTGCACTACCTACCCCCCCCCCCCCCCCCCCCCCCCCCCCCCCCCCCCCCCCCCCCCCCCCCCCCCCCCCCCCCCCCCCCCCCCCCCCCCCCCCCCCCCCCCCCCCCCCCCCCCCCCCCCCCCCCCCCCCCCCCCCCCCCCCCCCCCCCCCCCCCCCCCCCCCCCCCCCCCCCCCCCCCCCCCCCCCCCCCCCCCCCCCCCCCCCCCCCCCCCCCCCCCCCCCCCCCCCCCCCCCCCCCCCCCCCCCCCCCCCCCCCCCCCCCCCCCCCCCCCCCCCCCCCCCCCCCCCCCCCCCCCCCCCCCCCCCCCCCCCCCCCCCCCCCCCCCCCCCCCCCCCCCCCCCCCCCCCCCCCCCCCCCCCCCCCCCCCCCCCCCCCCCCCCCCCCCCCCCCCCCCCCCCCCCCCCCCCCCCCCCCCCCCCCCCCCCCCCCCCCCCCCCCCCCCCCCCCCCCCCCCCCCCCCCCCCCCCCCCCCCCCCCCCCCCCCCCCCCCCCCCCCCCCCCCCCCCCCCCCCCCCCCCCCCCCCCCCCCCCCCCCCCCCCCCCCCCCCCCCCCCCCCCCCCCCCCCCCCCCCCCCCCCCCCCCCCCCCCCCCCCCCCCCCCCCCCCCCCCCCCCCCCCCCCCCCCCCCCCCCCCCCCCCCCCCCCCCCCCCCCCCCCCCCCCCCCCCCCCCCCCCCCCCCCCCCCCCCCCCCCCCCCCCCCCCCCCCCCCCCCCCCCCCCCCCCCCCCCCCCCCCCCCCCCCCCCCCCCCCCCCCCCCCCCCCCCCCCCCCCCCCCCCCCCCCCCCCCCCCCCCCCCCCCCCCCCCCCCCCCCCCCCCCCCCCCCCCCCCCCCCCCCCCCCCCCCCCCCCCCCCCCCCCCCCCCCCCCCCCCCCCCCCCCCCCCCCCCCCCCCCCCCCCCCCCCCCCCCCCCCCCCCCCCCCCCCCCCCCCCCCCCCCCCCCCCCNTTTCGACGTTATATTGGCAAAAAGTCTGCAGCTCTCACATTCCAGAACGCTGCCAGTCAGCGACTGAGTCTGACAGTAGAACCCAAGACGGTCATCAACCCCGTCTCAGCAGCGGGGTAATGTTAAGTACAGACACACTGACACAGTCGTAGGGACTTTTGAAGCTGATGTCATCGTGCAGATAAGGGGTGACCGCAGAGGGTGGGGGGAGGGGGAGACGTTGTGCCTCCCTCTGATCCCCTAATTGTTGCCGTACGTGACGGAGTCATCACCGCTATAGGAACCGAGCACATGAAAGAGTTAAACACCACGGCACACTTACAGAGAGTTAAAGAATGTAACTATATTTATCTTCTGTATCGTGAGCTCACCAGTCTGCGGGTGGTATAAGGCATAGTGAAGTTTTGATGGCAGATTGTAAACAACGTTCGAGCTACACAAAGTCACAGTAGAACTTCGATATTAAGTATGCCCTTTATGGATGGAAAAATTATACTTTTCATTGGGGTATACTTCGTATTAAGCTCCACCTCAATAGTGAAATGGTCGAGTAATAATGAAGTCGTGCACGTGGTATTCATACTCATTAATCTGGTATACTTGTGACATAAATTACCGAGGTTCCTCCGTATTAGCTGAAGTGGTTTTAGGGTTGTCTTGTAACATGCGTTTCTCCAACATCTGTTCTTCTTTCCGAAGAGGGCAGAGTACAATGCAAAACATGGAGGAAAAGATCATTTTGAGAGGTCAGCTTTTCAATGCAATCGATCTTTAATGAAAATCATCGCCCCATTCAACAAGCACTGTGCCCTCCACCACCTCCCTTCTCCTCTCCTCCCCCCTCCAGTTCCCTAGCCTACATATTTGTCATGCCGCTGTACCATTCATACCTTGCTGTGTCCACTTTCAGGCGTCACCGACGCCAGCGTCACACCCCAGATGACATGCACGACAATGAACATGGCGGCAACTTTGATGACGTCGAGATGATGGACGAAACAATCGCGGCCATGGTGCTGACGTCACTCTCTGTCAGCCCCAAGTCGCCGTGTATGACGTCAGGACAAGTTCATGCCAACACTAAAGGTAGGTGGTCGCATTCTTAGCTGGTGTTGGGTTGTTGTCGTAGTTGTTAATGTTGTCGTAGTTGTTGGTGGTGATGGAAATACAGTAATTACAGTTTTGAATGTTTTAATTGTTATGGTGATGATGATGATAATGTTATTGGGGAAGTGGGGATGATAGTTGTTACTGGTGCGGTTGTCAGCTGTGCTGTTGATGGTGATGTAGACAATAATGATGATGGCAGTTGTGGTGATGATGGTGCTGGTGGATCGTTGCAAGTGACACCCATGACCATGTCCTTGTTAGAGAGGTATGGATGAGCTGCTGCTGTTGTTGTCATTGAAGTTGATTTTCATGGATGCAGATGATGACTATGATTACGATAATAATGATGATGATGACAATGACGATGGTGAAGATTGCTTATGACCTCATAAACAATGATGACGATGAGTTTGGTGAAAAAGAAAGTAAGGATGCCGCTCTTGGATGGACTCAGTCGCATCCTTGCTATACCAGGTGCATGAGCCACTTTTTGCCCGCGGGATCGGCCATTGTGTATTCTGAACCCATGGGTATTCATTACAGTGATTCAGAAATGTGCATGGATTTTACTCGTGCACAGACCATGCAGAAATCACGAGATGCGCACCCGGCGCATGTGAGCACGAGCTAAAGAGCACCAAGGAGTCACTGTGTGAGCTGTCGCTCCATTACACAGTACTATGTCAGTGATGCACACGTCTGGAAATAATCTCTGTGTTATGTCATTGAAACCAGTGCCAGTTCTGTCGCATGCTAGCTACACCGTGACCAGAACTAAGCTAACTGGGGGTTAACGCATCTCATCGCTACCAGCACATATCGACCGTACCAGAACGCGCTGACCCAATAACCCAGTTTTTGATTGCCAGCTCGCTGGCTGGTGGAAAAATGTGGGTCAAGTTCGTTGCAGACTAGTGTCCTATAGTTATGCAATGAATTAGATATTTTCACCTCCATCACGTGACCTAGGAAATCTTGCTCACACGTTGGTTTGTTTACATGCTCTGCTCATGTATGAGTACTCGTCATTTATCAAAATATCCTAGCAATCCCTAGATCACGTGGTGTAACTGACCCGTCTGAAAATACCTCATTGGTAGGACCGTAGTTAGGTAGGTAGGCAGGTGGTTGGTTGGAGGTGAAAAAAAAATAAGTAGGGGAAGAAAGGAAGGAAAGATACAGAGAGGGGTTAAAAAAAAAAATTTAGATTTTTTTTTTTCAGCCGGGGTCCCCACGCTCAAAAGTTCCAGAAGAATTCTTTTCGTAGTTTTAATGATATAAAACTCAGTTTATTCTAAGTCTACAGGCTACGAAAATGGACCAAACGTCTAGTCAGCCTTGGAAAGAAGGGCAAAGAAAAGAATGCCAGAAATAGAAACACCGGGAGGGAGGCAAGAACGACATAGGGGCGGGGGCGAAAGAAAAGAAATTCGGTTACGCAAGGAAGGGGGAAAAATGGGTCATGAGGAAGAATTTGGGAGGGGGCGGGCGTGGTGAGGCATGACATTGACTTACTTTCTTTTCTCAAGACTTGCACCTTTAGACTCGGATAAGTTGGGGTTGTTCTCCTATATGTACAGAGTATAACGGAATTTATAACGTTCATGATGATGATGATGTGTTGGCTTTTTCACTCTCTTAGGTGCCCAATAAATGATCCCAGGCTCCAACGAAATAAAATCATCCAGTGAAATAGGGGAGAGAAAGAGAGAGAGAGAGAGAGGAGAGAGAGAAAGAGAAAGAAAGAGAGATTTTTTTTTCGTTGTTTGTGTAGATATGTACTTTTAGAATCAGATCGGCGTGGGTTGTTCTTGTTCTACTAGTTATACTACTACTATAGAGTATAACTGACTTTGTGACATACTTAAAAGATGTTCGACTGGATTGGCCATTGAATGATCGTAATTCGTTGAAAAGCTTTCTAGCGAAATAATATCGTCGAGTGAAATTATAGGATAGCAGGGAGAGAAGGAGAGAGATCTCTTGAGAGAGTGAGAGGGAAAGAGACATGAGAGAGCTAGAGAGAGAGAGAGAGAGAGAGAGAGAGAGTCATTTGCCGTTTCCGAGCCATAAGTCGGTCACATTTCGTACTTTTACTACTTAAATGTGCCCTGTTAGTCTCCTGTAGTATAGGCAGTAGACACCCGTCCGACTTGGCCCACTTATTTGTCTTCTGACCTGTCTATCAGCGTTTCATCTCTTGTGTAACATAACACGTTTTACATAGCAGTTCCATTTTTTTTTTGTTAGCCTCTCTGTTTGACGCCTTACAGTATTACAGACTCCTGAAAAAGTGTGTCACAGAAGTCTTTTCATATTTTCATAACTGGGAATCAGTTATCCGTTTTTCCTTTTCTCCCTTCCCCACCGTTCACTGCAGTTTATATCAGGCTGTCATTGCAATGTTTTGTTTTTCTCGTCTAGGAAGTAGAAAGCAGTCTCTCACTTTTCCTTCTGACCCCCCCCCCCCCCNCCTCCCCCTTCGTCCAACATCTCTATCCATCACACTTCTGTGTCTTCCTAATACTTCGAAGGGATCAAATGGAGGAGAGAGAGAGAGAGAGAGAGAGATATTAAAACTTGGTCTTTCGGAAAAGTTAAAACCATTCATTCTTCCCACATAAATAAGGGTGAGAGCCAGTGAGGAAAGAGAGAGTGTGTGTGAGAGAGAGAAAGAGCGAGAGAAACTTGGCTTTTTCGGAGAAGTTAAAACCGTCCTTCGTTCTTCCTACATGAAATAAGGATGAGGGCCGGTGAGGAAAGAGAGAGAGAGAGAACCCCATGACTTTCGGAAAAATTCATCCCATAGTTTAAGTGGGTTATCATGATAAGAATCGTTATGTTGTAGGCTACGGAACAGTTAAATATCAGGCCAGAGGCAGACTGCGTAATCTTGCCGGTATTCGGAGAAAAGGTCGCTGCCGGTTGCATTTTACTCTTTCGTATTTATTGGAGCCATTGTTTGCAAGGTTGTGTGGTGTTTAGAAGATATGAAGAGGGAGGGAGGTAGGGATGATGGAAGGAGTGAGTGAAAGAGAAGGTGGAAGTGAGTGGGAGGGAGGAAGGAAGGGAGGAGTGAATGAGCGAGTGAGCAAGCGAATGAATGAGTGGGTACGTACGTGCGTATGCAGCTTATTGAGTAGATGGGGTTAGTGAGTGAGTAAGTGAGAGATTGAGTGAATGTTTGTGTGTACGTGTGTGAGCAAGCGAACGAGAGAGAGAGAGGAGATGGGAAGTAACAACAGAGATTATGATCGATATACTTTTTCATATGCCACATGCGCTGTGTCACATTTTTTTTTTTTGCTTAGTTTTTGTTTTGGCTGCTTTGTGTGACACATGTATATTAATGCTGCTTCAAATATTTTGTGAGATTGCCGAGTAAGGATTAATCATATTTGACTTGCAGAAAGGAAAAAATAAATCACAGAGTGTAGCCTTTGACCTGCTCGTTTGTACAACCATCGGCAGTTTAAGTCACGTAGTCTTAATCTAAATGGAAAAAGACAAGGGGGCAGGGGAGTGAAAGAGAGAAGAGAAAGAGAGAGAGAGAGAGAGACAAAGAAAGTTTAAAGAAGTGTGCAAACAAACGCAAGAAAGCCGGCCGGCGAGGTGAAAGAGTGAGGTTTGACCTGAAGGAGTTCACTCCCTTGTGCGATGACCTCCCCCTGACCGGGCGGTCAGTAGCACAGCGCCCCACACACGTCACAATGACCAATCGATCTCTGGTACCAACGTCATCCTAGTTATGCTATTCAGATTGAGATAATATTATACTTTCAGGTAGTCTTGAGATTACCAGCTGACTGATTGATTGTTGTACAGTTTTTCTCGGGGAAAGGAAACCGTCAAAAAGGAGAAGGGGAGGAAAGGGGTGGAGGGGCGCATGTGTGTTTGAGGTTGTGGCCCATGGCAAAATGGTCCCCTGAAGGCATCAGGTCAAAACCAAGCAAGACGTGTGTTGTTTGTGTGTATGTGTGGTATTAGCAGAGCTGTGTTTTAGGTTACAGTACAGAAGCCTAATCCGATTTCCCTCTTTGAGCCAATAAACTGTTTTCTCTACTGTCACTTACAAGAAAGTCCACCATCTCACTCTAAGTCTTCTTTTATAGTTTGCAGAATTCATTGAGTTTATTAAAAGTGGTGTTTAAAATATAGGTCCTTCATTTCGTTTTCGAGCTGCAAACCGATACATCGAAAGGTATAAACTACAAAGTGCTCCGCACAGAAGGCCACACCGAAACCGAAGTGAGTGACTCAAACATCATGTTTAGTTTACAAAATCAGGAGAGAATGCAAACTAATTCGCACGTAGATTCACAAATCTAGGGCCCATCCTCTATAATCTGTCCAAAGGACATATTTTTTACTGTCTTCGCAACGCACATGACAGCATGCTGTTTTCATCAATTAGAAGTCTCTAACCTTTAACAGTTCAGATTGCGCTTGGCTAGGATGATACGTATAGACTAATATAGATTCAACTCGGTATACAGCAGCACGTTGTCATCTCCTAGCTCGCTACTTGTTTATTTGCAAGTGCTGAAGTCACCAAATTTCCAAAAGCTCATTATCCTTTACGTAGGATGCGTTCATTCCATAAGCAATAGGACGTATGACTACGTCGGATACGACTGCTACCTTCAGACTGCACCGGTATGTTTATGAGCTATTTATAACAAAGGGTAAAGACATAATGAACGTCATACGTAGCCGGGNGGGGGGGGGGGGGAGGCTAACAGTTAACACAAGCATGGCTTTATACGGTCTTCTTTTAATATAATCTCGATCAGATGTCTCAGCTGTTTTGTTCCTTAAAAAAAACCGCACTCTTGATAACACGAAAAAAGCGCACTCTGGATAACACGAAACTTCTGATAACACAACCTTAATTACTTGGTGTGTCATCTGTATCGACAGGTTGGGTGTGATATTAGGACTGATCAGTATCATCTCTCTGTCGGTGTCCTTCCTGTCTGGTTACAGTTTGCAGTTCTCTAGCCTCTGTATTTACTCATTATCTACTGTACATCATATTGTCTTCCCAACTGGAACACCTCACAGACTCGAAATATCACTGGTCTCCTGGGATTTCAGTTGAGGTCCTAGAGTTTTCCTTCCTTCTGTCCTTTTTCTTTTCGTTCCTTCTTTCCTTCCTTTTTTTCGTTTCCTTCCTCCCTTCCTTCCTTTTTCCTTTCCTTCCCCTCCTTCCTTCCATCCATCTTTGTCTTCAGTGGGCCATACTCCATAATTAATTGTTGTGACTGTCATGATGCAGACATTCTACACTTGACATACTAGAATCACAGAGTGATGTATACCGGTATCTCACTGGGCTTGACCCATTTTGCCTCCCGGGCGACACAAAATGTTGGACCGGTGGGGGAGCGAGAAAGAGAGAGAGAGAGAGAGAGAGAGAGAGAGGAGAGAATACAATACTTTCTGGTATTAATAACTTATCACTGCGACCACCTCTTCACATTGCAATAATCAGAGTATCATCTCTCACTCCCCCCCCCCCCCCCCCCCCCCCCCCCCCNCTCCTCCCCGCTTTTCCTGCTTTCAGTGAAAGAGAAACGAGATTTCAAATACAGATAAAAACGGAAGCATACGATGCACGTGTAATCAACTGTATCAGTACACTTGTACCGGAATTAGTACAGAAAAGTACATAATGTTCCTACTCACTAGTAACGATCTCTAGTTCAACACAACAGTCAGTTAGTGCGCAACGGTAGACTGTCTCATTTCACTCTCCCACCCCCTCAACTCTCAGTGAACTAGTTTTTTGGAGGGAAAAGAAAACAGCAACAACAGAATGCACCTGTAACCGAGTTTTGTATGCACTGACACACCGCAAGGAACAGGACTTGCTCTCTCGTGATCCGAAAGGTCTCGCTCGCCATCCACGGTTGCTAGATTTATTTTTTTTTGGTAGGTAGAGCCAAAGCGCTTATTAAAAAAGAGCCAAATCATTAATATGGAATAGGCCCATTGGGGTATGGGGTCCAGATATGACATGAGAAATGTATTACGAGAAAGCAATATATTGGGTCTACAGCTATCGAAAACAGTATGTATATCTCAGAATATGATATGGAATGATTATCACATTATGGAAAAATTTTGGGATATTTCTTTGATTTGTGTTCATCGGGCCAACCATAACAGAAGCCCGATCACTTGAGAAAATAATGCCGCACAGTTTGAACACAGTAGATTATAAGTAGCTAGTTAAAGAAAATAATAAATAAATTAAACTAGAGCAAGCAATGCAAAGTTTATTTATCAGAATTCCTTCAGCTTTATTCATATAAATTACGATCACAAAAATTTGGATTTTTTTATTTTTACACACAGATGGTAATGGTTTCTTCAGACATACTTTTGTACAGATAATTCGTCAATGCTTTATTTCAGAGCCAATGGGTTTCAAAAAAAAACAACAACTGTTATTTGGCTCGGAAAGAGCCAGATCTGGCAACCCTGTAGCCATCTCTGTGTACCCCGAGGGCGTTCTTTTGCCTGCACCTTGTGCGTCTTGCCTGTGCCTGGTTGGCCTTGCTTGACACCGTTATGATCCTACTTGAGACGGTTCCTCCACCAGGCTTGCCACTGATGCACTGAAACTTGACTTCATTTTGGCCTGCGCGTCCTGCTTTCATTTCTGTTTCCCCGGGTCACGTTAGTTGCTTTCTCTGTTACCCTTGGGTATGATCTAGGTCTACCTCTTTCGTCTGTTCCACATCTCCCCCCCCCTCTCCCTCTATCTCTCTCTCTCACTCTCTCTCACTTTCTCTCTCTCTCTCACACAAACAGACACACACACACACACACACACACACACACACACACACACGTTGACATACATACATACATACATACATACATACATACATACATACATACATACATACATATATACATAGTGAATAAACATAATACGCTTGCACATACAGTGAATAAACATCTATAGAACACTTGCACATACAATATTAGCAACCAATAATGTATTACTAAGTCAACATGTAAAGAAAGAAGTCTACAGCATGTTTTTCTGAATTGGTGCTCTGTTGATGTATAACCAAGGACTCAGTTGTACACTTTAGACGGGGTTTAGCTGTCTTGCGTCCCATCCCCAACCTCGGAATTCCTTCCTCCCCCTCC
>JAWQUT010000330.1:591617-607269 GCA_033807755.1 Ellobium chinense
GGGGGGGTGGAGAGAGATGGGTTTGAAGG
The DNA here is from genome assembly GCA_033807755.1 of Ellobium chinense. Lineage (NCBI taxonomy): Eukaryota > Metazoa > Mollusca > Gastropoda > Ellobiida > Ellobiidae > Ellobium > Ellobium chinense. The sequence continues at coordinate 591,647 of JAWQUT010000330.1, forward strand.
GGAGGTAATGAGTAGATGAAATAACTTTTTTTCTCGGCCACCTACTTAGATGTATGGGGGCCGCTGGGAAGGGCGGGTGCACACGGTATCAAAAGCACCGACAACAGAGCACACGAACGTAATCGCTTTCGTGGGACTGTGTACCCGCTCGTCGTTTCTATGATAAACGAGGTCACGCGCCTGACCGGCTGTGGTCACATGATGCTGACGTGATTTGTTTACATCACGTGATGTAAAGGGGCCAGGCTATATTTAGTAGACCGCAGCCTTTGCTGACTTCTTCCTAAGTGAATCCCCAAGTGATGACCAATGATCGATGACACTTGATTAGATTGTCCACAGCAATAATTTGCATATGACATGTATTGAAAATCTGGGTGATTGCATTTCGTTCACTTTTCCCTCCTCTTCCTGGTTTTAAGATGTGCCCATCTCACCTCATCATTGCAGGCCTAGGCCGCCTAGGGATGAAACTAGACTATCTTTCTTTCTGTTTTTTTTTTTTTTTCTTTCTTTGTGAATGTGTGAAGGGGAAAGGATCATGGCAGGAAAGAGATAGACCTGCAGAGGTGCTAATAAATATAATTATGAATGAGAAGCCGCAGCTGATTTGCTTTCACATTATTATTGCCCTGGCAAGACAGATCTTATAGTAACATTCTCAGCTTCATAGATAGCATAGGGTGCCACTCCCATTTTTATATGAACTGATCACTAGCCATCAGAAAGTTATTACCTCAGCCAGATCCGTTTTGCAAAAGGGTGTTAAAAAATATGTGAGTAAGTACAGATCACCTATTAGGAGATTTGAATGCAAGACCATTTGATCTTAAGACCACCGCTGTAATCATTTCCTTTGCCGTCACCATCAATCCTAATATATAATTTTAGATTTTCTTTTTGCCCATCTTTAAATTTTAGCAAGACCTGTGCGTCTGTTAAGGAAAGATACGGCCCTAAGGCGCTTTACATGATGAAAATGAACTTTGATGATAGTGACAAAATGTATAAATGCACGCACACCCATCAGATTCATCCAGTACAGAATAATGTCACCACACAAAGTATATTTTATGGAAAGGATCAAATTTTTTTTAAAAAATGACAATTTTACAGGAGACACAAGAAATATTGTTTGCGTGAGCTACTGTTTATCGGTGGTGCTTATGATTTATTATCTTGGAAACTTATTTTAACAATGAGAGAATAAACAAGGTGAAAGATAGAGGACGTCAATTCTATACCATGGTTTCACAAGATGAATTTGACCTACTTTGGCTTATGCAATCTTTTCCTGTAAAAGAATATTTCTCATTGTGTGTTTCGATGATGTAAACAAACTCAATGCCATATTGTTTTGTTTGTTTCATGTGTTCAGGAAGAGGAAGAAGAGACGCTGTTCAAGTGTACTTGGAGGGGATGCCACGAAACCACGACCAGCAGGGATGCTATTGAAAGACACATTCGCCGAGTTCACTTTGAGTAAGTTTAAAAAAAAAAAATCTTATAATATCACATAAAATCATCATATTTTGAAGAACTCTAACCACATTAATGGGAATAATAACAATATTAGATGCACAAAGTATTGCACACATATAGGTCTGTGGAACAAGTGCCTGATATAGTACTTTATCCCTGCATTTTACACAGGAAGTTAGATAGATGCGTGGGAAGCAGTCATTTTCAATCACTTTCATGCTCTTGGCTTCTAAGTGCTTTAAGAGTGCACCTTCCATGAATAATCAACAGAAACAAGAGACACTTAAAACTTTGTTAATTTACACAGCATCTGCACTATGCACTTTGTCCACAGGCAATCACCATAATTGAAGTATGTATGCATATTATGATCTTTTACATAACACTCAGCTCAAATGAACCTATCCTACTTATTAATAAGATTGCAAAAAAAAAATGAAAATAGGACATTTATTAACCTTGTAGGGAGGTTATTTTACAATGCCATACATGCATCTCTATCACACAACATGAATCATGAAAAAATTTCAGCTGTATGTTGTGTTATTATTAATTACTTGTATTTTCTTTGCATTGACAGCCGTGACAGTGATCTTGAGTTGACGGACAATGAAGAGGACTTCCATTACACCGAAATTGATAGGGCATCACAGTCCATCAACACAATGACCAAATCATTTGCCGCAATGAATACATCATCCCCACTGGAGGAGCACAATCACCAGCACAAACACAGGTCCCGACATATAAGTGAGGAGGGTCACGACAGGCCCCACCACATGATGTTGGGACCTGGCAGTTTAGCTGGGGGCAACAGTGGCAGCGATGGTGGGTTGAATGGTGTCAGCCGGAGCCTGGGAGCTGTTGGTGGTGCTTCTGACCATGATTATCAACGAAAGGTTGGTTGCTTACAGAGCTCTGGCTTATCCGGAGAATTAAGTTTAATGTACAATAAGATATGCCACCAAATATTTTCCTATGTTATTTCAAAAAAGCATCTGTAGTGAATGTAAATTGTTATTTGGACTAACTTTATGAAGTGAGACATTTCCTGTCAGCAGGGGTTTTATTTTTTGAACTGTTCGTGTTATTAAGCCTACAAAGCTAACCTAGAGCAGTTATACTGTAATGGTGGAGAAAAAAAAAAGAATTGGTCAACTGATCTGGTTTGCCAGTATAGGAGTCAGGTGGACCAAAGCCATCTTCTAGGCAGTCTGTCTAAGCAAAACTACTGTAGAATTCGTTATAATGTGTAGCTTGTAGATTGGTCCTTGCAATGGAGTGAAGTAGGCTATGACACGAGAGCTGATCTTCATGTAAGTTTACCTATTTCCAAATGTTTATACATTTATTTAAATCCAGATAACTTAAGTCATTAGAAATTTTATTTCTCCAAATTATTTTTCTTTGCATGATTTGTATGTTTACACAATTACTTGTAGTTGCCCTTAAATCCATATAAGCAAAGTTTAACTACTTATTAAGGCCAGAAATTTATACATCTGTTGTGATGACATATCAGTTTATTTTTCCTGACTTATTGAAACCGCTACTCTGAACATCAGTTTGACCTGGACAAAGAATTCCATGGATACTGAATATGTCTTGTGTCATCATTTGTTACATTTATTTGTGTGTCCCATATGTATATTGCTGATTGTTAGCACACCTGTGACAAATATTGCTGATTGTGCACACCTGTGACAAATATTGCTGACTGTGCGGTTATGGATTACTTCATGAACTGAATAGATGCAGTGAGAAAATGATGTTACTGAACATTTCCTTCATATTAGGAGTACAAGGCACCTGAGTTCCACTTAGTATCCTTGCCCCATAATGCAGTGGGGGCCATCTTTATTGTTTCGCCTTGGAGATTTCTGCTTCCATCATTGTGTGGCAGCTGTATGGGTTCTATGTTAGAGCCTCCCTGATTGCCGCTTACATGCGAAAAATTTCACCTCTTGCACTTAAAGGGGTAGCGTTAACAGTGAAAACTAATTCAACACCTGCGTAATAAGGGTAATTTCACAAACTCTGATGCACACAGAAAAATGCATACTATTCACTAAAGTTTACAAAATTTGGCACACTATTTTGTTTCAGATCTCAAGACAGTTGCAGGCTAGCTCAGTACCATCTGGTGGCCTTGTTCTGAACCATGGGCAGACAACCAGTTTGCCAATAACTATTGATGGCGGTCAGATCCAGAGATCTCTATCATGGCAGATCCACTCTTCGTCACCTGGAGCAGTGGTAAGATTATATGTTCTGGTGTAGAGGTTCCTAACCTTTTGAGAAAGAAGAGGGAGAGGGGACAGTGTTGTGATGTTTAAACAGGGTTGCTGTTTTGCCGATAATTATTGGAAATCCGATATTTTTTCCTATTGGAGATTGCTGATACTTCAAATACAAGGGGAAAGTGGGCATTTATGATAACATAAATTCGCAAGGATATCGGGCCGTCGCAAAATTTTCAGATAATGTTTTGGTCCGCTGCTGGCAACCCTGAACTTTGTTTACCAACCTTGATGAACATCAAATTTTAGTACAGTGCTCCACTACTGTTTTCAATGACTGTCAGATTTTGAGAGTGCAATCTAAACTGGGTTACAATTGAAATAACACTGTAAATGATATTTGTTTACTTAGACTGCTCTTGTTGTAAGTTGGTCAGTTGGCCTGATAATGATTTCTACACCTTGAGAAATGGTTTCCTGTCAGTTGGATGGCATATGGCTGTCAGCATAGCTGAATGCTGTAAGATTACAAGCTATTTAGTGAGTGTGAAGTAAAAATGGCTGCTAATTATAGCTGTGACATCATAAAAGCTGGTATGCAAAGTATTAATCAACTTGTGAGAAGTAGAACTAAATTGTTTTGGCCTGAGGGCAAGTGGGAAAAGCGTCAGAGTTCTTGTTGATGCAACTGTCGTTATCAGTATTGTTATGACAGTAAATGTTTAACATAACTTGGTATTTGGTGAGTGAGCTATGGAATCCAGTATTTTACATTGTAAAATACAAAAGCGGAACTTGTAGATCACTGTTGCAAGTAAACCGCTACAGAAATGTTTTTATTTCTGTTGACGGCAAATTAATTATTGATAATTGTCTTCAGTTTCCACCTTCATATGTAAAGGACACATCACTTTAAATGAGACAGGTGCTATATAAACTGTCAGTACTATTGCAAAAGTACTGTGTGGAACTTTATAAAATGTTGAAAATTCATGACTTTCCAGATGGAGCAGTGAAAGTTAATCTGTTATTATCAGTATTAATATTCCTCTGTGTTTCTGTAGAATGATGATATCATTACTTCCTTAACATTTTACCATTTTCTTATGAGCAGATGTCTCCCTCACAAAGACCCAACAAACTGACCCCACAAGAACGTTTGTACCAGCATCAAGCTCAGTCACCCAAGTCAAATGTTGCACCAACAACTTTAAAGGTCACCCAACACCGGCGCCCCCGCAGTGAGGTCAGGAAGTGCCGAAAGGTTTACGGCATGGATCATCGTGACCAGTGGTGCACACAGTGCAAATGGAAGAAAGCATGTACAAGATTTATAGACTGAACACAGAGACTTCTTGTTAGATATCTCTCTTTGAAGCCGCCGAAGTAGTGTGGAGACTGATTTGGCCTGAGGGATACTATGGGAAACTGGTACAGCATTTATGAGTACAGACAATTGAATGCTGTCAAGATAATGATACCAGAGGTTAACGTATAACTATACCTGGTCAGCAAAATGACATTCAGATCTTTTCAGTGTTTAAGTTAACTTGCAAGTTATGATGATGTTTTGGAGAATAGTATCATTAATTACACTTTTACTGAAGGACATCTGTGTCTACATGAAAAATGTTAACTTTTATGGTATCTGCAGCATATGCCAATTTAATATAATGTTAATTTTCACATACATCCTTATGTTGATGTAAATAATGGTACAATGATAACCAGTTACTTAATCCATGAATTTTCCATTTTCATTTGGAAGAGTGGGAAACACAGGTCCACCATTTTTTTACTTCTTCTGTCAAGATGCACAATTTCCTAATTTATATGTACAGTAAATACCTTTGGCCAGAATTGTGATTTTGTGTACAGCACAAATGTATCATGTACAGAAATGTAGTGTATGTACTTCTGAATCAAATTGCAAGGCCTGAGTCGTGAGAGAGAAAAACAAACCAAAATATCAGTATGGGTATAGGCAGTTTAAAAACCATGTAGTCTTCTACTACAGAAGCACAAAATAATGTCCAGCCCAGCTCAGATGTCACTTTCTATATTGGCTGATCTATTGGAACATTATCCTTTGTGTGACAATAGATAGCTTGTATCTCACAAAGTAAAATGGTATTGCCAGATGAACGTTTGAAGATAATGCCACTGATGAACAGAATTTAGTACATGAATGTGCCAAGTATTAGTACAATATTGAAAGAAATTCATCGCAGATGAATGTAAAAGTGAATGATTCTGAAGGCCTTTTGCTCCAGGTAGAAAGTCGGACTTGAAATAGTCAGCTGTTTGAAGCTGTCATTGCCAAAATGGAGCGAAGATTTATGGCTGGCTCCAACATTCATTTGGGCAGGTACTGTAAATTTGAATTTTACCATTTACAACTGCAGCCATCATGTAATGTACATAAATTATCATGTATAAAATGCTTATATGTGTATTAATAGATATTTCACTGTATGCATTGGATCTTGTATAAACACACTATGAAACCAACCCAAAGAAACTGATGGTTATGAAAGTGAAGGGGAAGAGAGTTAATATATTACTAATGCATGGAAATTAGGCTTGAAATGCCAAGTGAACTGATGTTGGCCATAATATAATGTGTGGGTTTAATAATATGGCTTCAAAAAGGCCTGCCAGGCATGTGATGTAATATGGATAGGTGCTGTCCACTTGAAACATGGAGGTTGAGTGTAGAGGAATTTGTATCAGTTCAGAATGAAAGATTCCACTGAAAACAATGCAATATCCTTCACCTCAGGATAATGTAATGGATTTCTTCATCAAAATATTTCATCTAGTTTTCGCATAATGTATTCATCATGCATGAGTTTTACTTCTCACCCTCTTGTTAGCATGAGCTTCCTATTTGATGTACAGCTTTTCTCCGTGTGTGTTGTTTCTGTGTGAAGGTAGTGGTTTGATGTAGACATTATTTTCCACATCTGTATTATGATATCACTGTTCATTCATGTCTTCAGTCTGGTATAGAGCAAAGTGAAACTACAAAGTTTCAGGCTGGCCTGTGAAACTTTTATGTTATAGACTGTTTTATGTGTTGCTTGTACATTCAGGAGAAAGATTTTAAAAAGAATTGATCTTTCAAGAATTACGAACCCGTGAATGTACCCGGTTAAAGTAAAGAGAAAAGCAGCTGTGAAATTTCTCATATTTTATTGATGTCTCAGAGATAATATTGTTTACTGATATTATCTATTCTCAGAGATTTTGTAAGCCTCCAAACCACAATAGTTTACTGCTACCCACACTCAGGGTAACAAAATATATGCATCATGCACAATGCAAGAACTTCCACAATGGCTTCAAGCAAGTAAAAATCGTGAAATGAAAAGCATTTACAGGATGGTGACGTGTTAATTTTGTAGACAGGAAGCTCATTGTATTCATGCTTTGTGGGAGATAATATTGATTGACAGACATTTTGGTCACAAGTGTCCTGATTTACCATGGTTTATATTTTTATTATTAACCTACTGGCATCGTATCTGACATGGCTGAAAAATTGTTTCTTTGTCACAAAAATTCATAGCATTGCCCGTGCGTGACTTTTAAAATCTCACATGTGAAGGTAACAAGGACAGAAATGAAGTTTTTTTTTGTCATTAAATGGAAAATAATATATTTGCATTTACATGGGACACGCTGCATGTTTCCACACAGATCAAGACTCACAATTCTTGATGGCACATATGGATGTGTGACAATCAACCCCACAAACTACTCTTTAAATGGACTAGTCAGATCTGTGGCAAAAACTTCAAGTTAACTTTTATTTGTGGTTTGGTATTTGGAGGCTTGTTTGGAGACTGATCTTGAGGGCCCCATTTTGAGATTATCGTAGAAAGATGAAGTGTTGCAAAATTACTATAACTAGGCCTATCCATGCCAATCATTATATTTTCTCCCATTTTCCAGAATCGTAATTGTCTTCATTGCAAATGTTTAATACAGTGGAACTCTGTGATTACGGGGAGCGGGGATATTCAAAATTTTACCAGTCTTGCCATGCGGTATTTTTCCAAATTGAGTGTACAGATTTAGAGTTGTAACCTTGATGGTTTTTCATGATTCATTATCTTAACATGCAGACTTCATCTTGGTAATGTTACTGCAATCACTGTTGATTGCTGATAAACCGCATGATTGCCTCTGGTAGTCATCTTGTAAACACTGACTGTGACGGGGGACATTTTAATGAAAAAACTCACTCGGTAAAATGGCAGGGCAAGTATGCCATGAAAACTGGATTTTTGCTCTTCCATTCAGGTTTTCAAAAGACTTTCTCTACAATAACATAAAAGAGGGGGAAACAGGGAGTGAGGCTTTTGTCTACTCCAACCAGGTTCCTGTTATAGATGGGTTTCACTGTATTACTTTGAAAGATGTGTTTTGTTGATGTTAATCTTGCAACATCTGATGTCTCACTTGTAAAATACCTCATCATGTTTACAATCATGATCAGCTGAACAAGCTCCACCTTGAAAAAAGAAAGGGCCATTTGTTTTGTAAATAGAACTGGAGTCAAACACATAGCTATCCCCAGCTTGGTTTGAAGCTACAGATGCAAATGTAGAGGGTGTCTACAGACTGGACATGATTTCTTGTTGATTTTTGTCTAAAATGCAGCACGAAGTTGTTTTTTTTTTCTTGTTAAAAATGGAGGAAAGTAAGGAGGGAGGGTTTTTTTTTTCGTTTTGTTTTGTTTTTTGGTTGTTGTTGAATATTTGAGTCTCCATAACATGTCATCATTTGCATTTGGTGTTGAAGCCAGAAGCAACAGAGGATTTATATGGTCAGTCCCATGTACAGATTGCATCTTAACAAAGTGTAATGTTACATTACTTTACTGTTTATTTCATTTGAAAATGACATTGTGTTGCACTTTGTCATATTAGCGTGCTAGAACTCCATCATAATGTTATGTCTATATCTATTTGTTGTGTTTGATCATTTACCATGTCATTGGCAACATGGTCCATTAGCTCCTGAGCTGTCCAGGACTGAGAGTACTGACATAATTTTGGAACATCTCTTTGGCCTTAAATCTTGACTTACTTATGTATGATATAATGTGAAAAGTGAAACTTTAAGCTGGATCACTGTTTTTCGAATTTCAGATTATTGGCACTGTAAGTTTACTGACTCTTCTGAGAAACACGAAAGTTGGGAATTTTCAAATTTGTATGTTCGTCACAGGTTTGAGTATCTGTTGGTAACCATAACTGAAACAAGTGTTTGAGTTTCTGAATTGATATTATGGTGGATTTTGTAGATATGTACATAATTTATGTTGTCTTGTTGGCGTATAATGTCATATACCATATAACTTTCATATGTTTATGGCCTAATACGTCAACAAAGTCTACACATTTACTACCTTTTCCAAGAAAAAAGGTATTCGAATTCACCTTAAATCATATTTATGCAGAATTCATATTTACAAGTCATTTGTCCATTTTTACATCTCTGTACCGCAATATGTACAGTAACTTGCCCAATCAATGCAAGCAAGCTGTGTGGGGGAGGATATAAGTTACTAATGTTCTTTTTTTTTTTCTCATTGCTGATGCAAGGAAGAGTGTCTAATTGTTGGCTTCTGAATTGTTTTCTTCTATGTAAGACTTCTTCAATTTTTTTTCCAAATTTGTCCAAAAACCTTAACCATTTAGTGTGAAATTTATCATAGTCAGGTTGCAGCTCAAGATAAATTATGTCAGTGAAAGTTGTCATGTGTTAAAAACAAGTCTCATTATGTTCAAATATAGGGAAGGTTGATTAGGACCTGTATGAAATCACAGCATCTTTCTCCTTGATGCCCGCAACTCTCTTGGTTAAGACTGACAATATTATTTCATGGCTTTTTGGTCTGTTGAGTTTGCCAGAAGGTCTCAATGAAACTGTAATCATTGTCTCCGTATCTGTACAAGCAGATTTTTTTGTTGAAGCCTCTTAAAAGTCTGACTGATGATTGAATTAAGTAGTTTTGTATCCATAAAGAGCACAATAATTTGTAAGATCTTTCAGCAACACTAACACTACTGCAGCACATCCTTGGAGTAAAATAACATTCTGCTTTGCTCATACATACTGATCTTGAGGGAGAAAGATGATTCTTCTCTGTAATGTATGTCTCAGGTACTACAAATCCGCTCGATTGTATTACTGTAGTCAATTACAGTGGAATCTGACAAACTTGATTTTGAGATAACCAGCTGAGCAGTTGGAGTTTATGAAGCATTGAAGCTCACAGTATTAATTTCTTAAGAAAGACTAGAGGACGGGACTGAAGCTTTGGAATGAGTCAGCTAGCAATTCGACTTCATGCAGATTAAGGTCGTGATATTTAGCTGTGCATCTTTATTCTACAACAGAAGGCATTAGCTGCTCCCAGCATGAGTTTGTTGGCTGTGTTGTCAGTGTAAAAAAGTTCTTTAAATTGAAGGTGGGACATCTTTATTATATGTTACATTTGATGTTCCTGAATCACGAGTACGTAATGAGCACGGTTCAGCTAACAGGGCCAGGTTTGATGAGTGAATGGGTGTCTCATCAGCCCAGTTTATGCACAGATGTTTCTTCCACTTTTATCTAGTTAGACATACAGTATAAAGACATGCGGGTCCCATTGAAAAAGAGACAAGCCACTAATGTAAGTCAGCGTTGCGTTGAGGCATGGGTTGCCACAGATAAGAATCATTTCCTCCCTTGCAGCAAGCGCACAATTGTGTAGTTTATAAAGATACACTAGTAAACAGTTGTCTTACACCAGGAGCAGATTCCTGCATTGGTATAATAGACCTTTAATGTTGAAAAGCAGCAGTATTTCATCCCTCTCATAAATGTTATCTGTCATTCATTTTTGTCTCATGTCTTTATCCAACGGCACAAATATGTAGCAGTGATGCCTGTGGACTTCGGTTAGTGATCTTTAAGAAATGGATGAAGTCTTTTGCTTATAAATTACATGACAAAAGAAAAAAGAATGAAACTAAAATGAATAATTGCTGTCATGCTGTTGCAGTAAACTTCATCTAATCCATTTCTGAAATCATTGCAGTTTGATGGAAAACAAATTTGAAGTTTATATATGGAATTTGTTTTGTGCTTCATTCTCTTCATCATTTTCAAAACCAGGCAGCACCAACTTGATAAATGTGTTTGTATTTAACGTGTTTGTAAACCTGGAAAACTCTAGATTTAGTCTGTATACATTGCTGTGCTTTTGTTAGTGAATGTGCTGTTTAAAAGTTAAATCAGCAGCATTAGTTGAGTTTTTGCATTCAATATATTGATTGCTGGTCATTTGCTCTATCTAGTAATATATTTAGATAGAGACTGATGGCCTAAACTGAGACAAAATTAATTTTCTTAGTCTTAGCTTATGCTATGCATTTTTTGCATTTGCTGAACAAGGAACTTTAATTTCATTATTCTTCAGAATTGAAAACATACACAGACCTGAGAACACACAGCATGAAATTGCTTTTTTTGTTTCCCCTGGCTGTGTAGATAACTGAAGCATCTAGACTATTCCATTACGAATGTTAAATCAATAATTTTAAATCTAAGGGAGAGAGAAAGGGATGCATGTCCAGTTTCATGGATGTACATGATGCAACAATTAAATGCGTGATTGTTCTGAGGAAGTGTCCATTTGGTTCCATAAATAATATGATAGGTCACTTGATGTAAAGGGAATGAGGGAGATATTGCTTTTAGATTTTGGTTGATGGCTTCGCATCAGTATTTTGGAGAGGTTTCTGCATTATGATGAATGACTGAAATATCATGGACTGTTATGAATCTCCTTGCTCAAAGGCTAGTGATGTATAAATAATAAGATTTTTAACTTACAAAATTTATACATTGAGTAGCCACTGGGAGATGGCAACAGCAATCTTTGAGAAGTGAACAAAAAGAAATTATCTTGTGATTGAAACATATAATGAGATGGACGTTGCAAAGAATGTCTCTATTAAACTGTATTACAAAACTGAGGCAATGCACTGATCTCCAAGGCTGGAGAGTTGAGTGGAGGAAACAAAATCTACATAAGAAGCATTATGTATATCAAGACGTATGAGTTTGGATCTCCACAATCATTTTCTGATTTTTTTGTCAACACTATTCTAACACCCTCATGTCTTTCCTTTCGTTTTGTGCAGCCAGAAAATTTCTGAAGTTTAAAAAAAAAAATTAAGGAGGTGAGGGGAAACTTCATAAACATTACCTCATATTATAAATACTTTCATTAGGGCAGTGTACATACATTCATAATGTGACCCATCCCTGCTCCCACCTTACCACTGTTCTATTCTGAGCTCACAGGAGTTACCATAATGCCCAATTATTTTATTTGTCAGCAGAGATATCCTGTAGTGAGAGCAGAATAGTTGTACATACTTCTAGCTAGTAGATCATCCAGATTTTTTTTGTTCAAATATCAGAATTTTCTTCTTCAAACTTTCAGTGTAATGTTCATAGAATTAGGATCTCTTGTGTCCACATATATATATGTAGCGACTAATTACCTTTTAATTTTCTTGTTTGCTTTGTTAAACTGCAGCTGTCACTTTCTGCATCATACTGAGTATTATATATATATATATATGTACAGTTTATTCATGCCGCATAATGTACATTGCTATACATCGCCATATTACCAAAAAAAAATGTCAAAAAGTAGAAAAAAAAATACAGTTTTAATGTACATATGTCATGTCCTTCCTAGAATATTGCAGAACTTTGATATGGATCAGCGGGGTGGACTGCAATGTGCTTGGGAGAATATGATATTAAATTTGATCAAGACTGTTTTAATGGCCTTAATTAATCACTTGAGAAAGTTTTAAAAAATTCATCAGCTCAATTGTATCATTCCTAGAACTAAGTAAAAAAAAAAAAGAAAGCAGTGCAAATATTTGTTAGAAGTGCTGCCCTCTTTCAGTTTAAAAAAAAACAACAAAAAACTTGGACGCTTTCAAAATTAAAATTTTCATTGTTTCATTGCTTACCTTCAACTTTGGCTTTATACCATTTGACTTATTTCTTAAACTATTTTCTCATTAACTCAAGGGTATGACACAGTAAAGACTTCAACTTTCTAATAATAGTAAAAAAGACATGAAAATTAACTCAGGTTTCATCAGTTTTGCACATTGAGTCATGAATTTGTCAGAGAATGGCAGCAAAATGACATTCTTTCACTCTTAAGCTTAGGGATCATGCACAACTTCTTTTTGATATTGGGCGTCAGTTTCCATGATTACAGCTTAGCATATGGCATAGTTTCAGTAAATTTGCAACCAAAACAAGCTTTATCATGTATGTGTGAAGGGTCCATATACTGGGTGAACTTGAGGGATGGTCAGCAAGTGGAGGTGCCTTCCATGTCTTGCCTTATCACATGCCATCAGTGTTCCATATTTCATGGAGTTATCAGTGTGTATACGAAATGTATACCTGTTGTCTCCTAGTGACCCCTCTGAGGTGTGTTGCAGCTCCACCGTAATGAGAGAGATTTTGGCATTGTTATTTCATAGCAAGATTGAGTAAATCTGATCATAGCTGACAATTTAAACATAAGCTTTGATCCAGATATTTCAACATGATAGCCATTTTGAAATGGAGATTATGAATTTAACAGTGGGTTGGCTTTTAAGATTATGCACTCCTTGAATCTGAATGCTCAGGTTTGTACATGACCTTCATTTATATCCATAACTTCCTGCAGGCCTCCCACATTCGAAGTCTCCTCATATTTTAAAACCATTTCAGCAGAGCAGCTGCTGTTGTCACTAGCTTTCAGAAATCAGCAATAACCTCTTTCACATGCATTAAAATGTCAGCAAGTTGCAAAATAATTTTGAGAATTGAATTTCATGACAGGTGTTTTAGGAGTGCCCTGCCAAAAAATTTGAGGTTTAAATTTTGAGAGACTTGCTTCTTTATGGTTTCTGTTTAAGTCTCATTACTAAGGATCACAGTTGTTAAGCAGACAGTAAATCATTTCTGACAACAAAAAAAAATCCAGAAGATTCCTGGGAAAAATCCATGAGATGTGAATTTTACTCAGTGCCCTTGACATGCCCATGAGAGCTTGCTTAGTTTGACGTCCAAACTTTTATATGACCCATTTGCCTCTGCAATTATTTCCTATGTTTTTCTTTGGATGTGGAAGAAATCTTATTTTCTTCTCGTTGTTGATTGTTTTTCAACACAAAATTCTGGTGCAGCAAAGTTTGGGTGGGATTGTAAATAAATAACTTAAGACAAGATGTGACAATAAAACAACAACACAAAAAAATGTTCACAAAAATACCAAGAATCAAGCATTGAAAATAAAATTTGATTCAACTCATGATGTGTTAAGACTTGTTATTTGCATTCAAGAATATACGGTGTATATATTTGTATATTAATATCTTGTGTGTATGTATGTTACAGTAGACAAACTTCATGAAAAAATTAATGAGAAAACTGCAGCTTAGCACATACTGTAGTACCACCTAGAAATTAAATAATAAATGAAGAAGAGGAAGACAAAGAAAGAAAATTCACGTTAAACTTGTAAGTTGGTTGGAAGCACAGAGCACTGAAAACTATTAAGGTGGCCAGCTCACAGACAGAAGTGATGGTCCATGGTCGCATTAACCAATCCGCAGAGCTCCCGAAAAAGATGATGAGTGTCTGTCTGTTAAAATCTAGCAAAATAAGGGCAATGTGAAATCCAAGATCTTTTTCAATCACTACTTCTACACATCACTCAATTCAAATAAAACACAGAGACACTCAGACAGTTGCTGCCACCTACTGTGTAAGCCATTTCTTTTCTTGTGAGGACCTAATATTTGCAAAAAGTTGGAGATGGCCATTCACAAGGATCTAATTTTCACAAGCCTGGTTTTCACAGCTGTCCTTATTTGTTCTGACAGAGAAACCCACTGTACTGTGTCCAATTAACTGAGTTTGTCACCAGAAATTTCAGGATTTTTATCTCCCTTAAGGGTTACTGCCTCTTATACAACATTTTTACTAAATCTTCTAATAAGCACTTGAAAATTTTTAAACATAGCCTGTTGAAGGAATTTTGCTAGTGAAGCTCAACTCACAAAATTCATGAAAACTGGATCCTCAATTGTCTGACGGCGAATAAGCTCAAATACTTTCTTTTTCCTTTTCAAATAAAGTGTGTTGTATTTTTCTGTATAATGCTTCCTTCTTCTTATTTGAGAATTAACACCAGATCAGTCTGCTTGAAAGCAAGTGCAGCTAGGTTTAAAAAAAAAGGAAACAAGGACTTGAACTGTCTTTGATACTGGCCGCACCTCAAGGTCCACATGAGCATGCTTACTTTGGAATTCATAGAGCTGGCGAAATTCTTCTGAACTAGAAAAAATGTTGGAGTGGTGGCGTGGTTGTGTATAGACGCCTACCTGATTCCAAACTGACAGCAAGGCGATGGGTGCCGACGCAGAGGTCGCGGGTTCGATTCCCACCACATCACTTTCTTTCCTTCTTCCATTTTCTTTCTGCATTTGTCTTCTCCCCTTTATCCTACCTTGTGTGAGCATCTGTACAGTTTGCGTCTGCTCACTCCTTACTTCTGTTACTAAGTGCTCTGTTTCCACCTTGTACTACACCTAGAAAAAAAAATTCAGGACTTTCATGTATCCCCACAGGGACAGTGTTCTACAATAATCGTTCATAACACATAAACAGAGAACGGAATACATCATATATTTACAGTAGAACCTCAATGTAAAGTATGCCTTGGTACATAGAGAAAGTATGTTTATTATTGGTACATAGAGAAAGTATGTTTATTATTGGTACATAGAGAAAGTATGTTTATTATTG
>JAWQUT010000330.1:607446-621876 GCA_033807755.1 Ellobium chinense
TGTATAGACGTCTACCTGATTCCAAACTGACGGCAAGGCGATGGGTGCCGACGCAGAGGTCGCGGGTTCGATTCCCACCACATCACTTTCTTTCCTTCTTCCATTTTCTCTCTGCATTTGTCTTCTTGAGCACTTCCCCCTTTATCCTACCTTGTGTGAGCATCTGTACAGTTTGCGTCTGCTCACTCCTTACTTCTGTTACTAAGTACTCCGTTTCCACCTTGTACTACACCCAGACCAAAAAAAAATTCAGGACTTTCATGTATCCCCACAGGGACAGTGTTCTACAATAATCGTTCAAAACACATAAACAGAGAAAGGAATACATCATACATTTACAGTAGAACCTCAATGTAAAGTATGCCTTGGTACATAGAGAAAGTATGTTTATTATTGGTACATAGAGAAAGTATGTTTATTACTGAAGTACACTAAATAATGAGGTCCCCCTGACAGAATAATAATGAATTCATGCCTATGGAATTCATGCTTAATATCAAGATAAACTCATTAAATGAGTAATTACAATTGAAATTTCACTGTAAATACACTTTTATAAAAGAATTATCATAACAAAATCATTGCTAGTCACCAATGCGCAGCACTCTGGTCTCCCCAGCTCCAAAGCCTAGTTTTTAATTCAACCTTAGTGAGGTGAGGATCAGAAGTCGAATGTTTCTCTCAAGGACACAACAAAGTAAACCATGCGACTCATGACTCGAACCCACCACTCTGATTTGACAGTCTTCAGACAGCGAGAAGGACTCACAAGCCACACAACTACACCACCCCATAAACATGTTATTTCACATTATCCATAACAAGAAAGAGCTGCAAGGCACTGTGTCATCTCATCCTGTCTTATTAACTGGGTCAGATGTCAAGTAAGTCAGGGTGATCAGAAATTGGAGCCTAAAGTCTCACCATCACAATCAGGGTTTCGTAACTAACCCTCATCTAACACACGCATCTTGTCTACATCAAAATACAGTGAAACTCTGATAACAAAACCGATGCTTAAATACAACGGCCTCCTCAGGACAATCCCGTTCAACAGCCCTGAGTGATTTGTTGCGTCAAAGACTACTCTGAATAATACAGAACTTCTGATAAAACATCCTCAGGAGCTTGGTGTGTTGTAACCACGTGTCACGAGTTATGAGTTATGATGATTCGATAGTTTGTTTAGTTTGTTTTGTCGCGCAGGAGTCTGAGGTCATCGTACAAAGTGAGTAGATTGCATTGTATCTCATGCGCACGGATTACGAATGTCTGGGAGTAGGTGAGCGAGGGAAACTAGACTTGTGAAAAGGGCTGAGAGCAAGTACGGAGGCCATGCTATATCACATGTCTGAGTTAGTTGCTGGGGGCGACTGTGTATGCAAGTGACTACCGCCAAGTCTTGGTAAGTGTTGAAAGCTAGTATAACAATCGTGAGTCCTGGGAGCGAATGATAGAACCAGTGAAATGTGTATGTAATAGATATTCATTTGGATGATTGTGTGCTAGTGCTTTTTATTGTAGGGTGAATGGATTTCTTTGAACAACTGGAGATTTTCAGGTGCGTGGAGTAAATTAGGATGAATGCTCAATTTTAAGGGAAGGCACTATCCTTATCCAGAGACTGTAATGCACATGACTTGGTGTGCAACTTATCCCCATGAGTGCACTGGATTTCCATACGAAATTGCACACCATAGTGCTGAACGGTGCATTCTTCTCCCTCAAGGGTGATGATCTTAGGACAAGTATCATTAGCTATGGGACTAGTTGTGTGACACCAGATTTCATCCACATCTCTTAGACACCTTTATGCATGATCTTATGACGGCTTTTCCCGAGTTTCCTGTCTAGATAAATAGTTATTTCATTTAACATCAAAGGGTGTTTATAGTTTCAGATAATTCTACGTCAAGACAAAAAAATTTTAAAAAGCCTTCATAGGATCACAGATAAAGGTGTCTAAGATATGTGGGTGAAATCTGGTGTCGAACAACTGGTGTCATAGCTCTTGTTCTAAGATCATCACCCTTAAGAGAGAAGAATGCACCATTCAGCACTGTGGTGTGCAATTTTGTATAGAAATCCAGTGCACTCATGGGGATAAGATGCACACCAAGTCATGTGCATTACAGTCTCTGGATAAGGGTAGTGCCTTCCCTTAATAAAGTGCAGGGATCTTCTCTAGCGATACTTCCAGGAGGATGGAAAACCCTGGTATTCTGAAAATAACTTAACTTGTAAGGATAAATGAGTAAATTAATAATTTTGTTGTAAGTTGTTCTAGGCTTTGAATGCAAGGAGCGTGAGACGCTTTCCCCGATGTTGTAACGAGGGCACTTGGCCCACGAGGTACCCCTGCCTTCCGCATCGGCCCGAGGTAGTTGAGATGGCGGCGTAGAGGACCTAAAGAGTGGGTACACCTTTCCCTGAGTTACGTAATACTAATTCTATTTCCTACAAGGAATCATATCATCAGCTTGTCTTGTAGCTGGGTTAAGAGCACGGAGGCTCTGGATATATGTTATAGCTTATCTTATAAGCTTCCTGAAGAGCATGGAGGCTCTGGATATATGTTACAGCTTATCTTATAAGCTTCCTGAAGAGCAAGGAATGCTCTGGATAAAATATGTATTATAAGCCTGTCACTGAAGCTTAGATTTTATGATCCTGAGTGGACGGAGTGATTGTGGGGCTAAGTCTTGAAGCCCAGTGCTGTATTAATTTGACCTTATATCCATCGTATGACAACTCTAAATATATTTATGTACTTCATTTTTGTTATTAAATATGTGCCTGAGAGGCAAATTTCATGTCGTTAATGGGATGTCTGGGCGAGTGAATGTTAATGTCTGTTTGTGCTTGTCCCGTCTTCTGTGAGTTTTTGGGCCGTCTTGTGTGTTTTCGTATTTGTCCGCGTTTCCGTCCAGGTTACTAGTCCAGTAACCTGTGACACCACATCATCAAGTAACCACAGCTGAGCCCCTTGATCTGAAATGCCAAAATACGAACTTGAAAATTCGAGATCATGGAGTCCATTTAAAATGTACAGCTTGGACCCAGAGCTTTGCACCGAGATCACAAGGAATCTGAGAACATGAGGTTCGAAATTGTGAGATTCTACTTTTTTCTTTCAACATATACTTTTTCTACAATCAGAATAATGATTTCTTCAGGATACTTGCCATTCCCATATAATCTTCAGAATAACAAATATTTCAATGAATCTCCTAGTTATCAGTGGAATTCAGACAAACAATTCATGCATGTGTTCTTTAATAGTGCTTGATTCATAATAGTTGAATCTACTTCCAGTAGTGACTTGTTTAAAATGTATACGTCAGCAGTGCTGCCCGGAAGGATGGATTATCTGACAATGATAGTCCATCTGCCAGTTTGGCATGCTCAGCATGTGAAATATAGGATAACAAGCCATCTCCAGATGATTTCATCACAACTGTAAAGCCATAAAAATCTGAGGTGTACTTCATCAATGAAAATGCAGGGATGTGACTTTCTCATGTTTATTTCAGAAAAAAATTCCTTTCCAAGATAGTTTCCAAAAGCCAGACTCATAAACCAAGGCATATCAGGCTCGTATACTGCGTATGAAGTGGATGACATCATAATACAGTAAACACAAAACTTATTGCTGCTCATATAAATACTTGCATTTCTTTTTACAATTTATATTTTGAATAAGCACTGTGAGAAAGCCATAGTTATATCAAATTCTGAGGATTTCCTACTTCCTGCTGATGAGTCCCATCCTTGAAATAATGGCCAAACATTCATACAAAGCCTGTTATCCCTTGGGCAGAAAATTACTGCCACAACTCGTTGTGTAACAGTTACATTTCACTGACAGTGTCATAAAAACTTGAAACATGACTCTACACATCTTAGAATCCACTTTGAAACCGTACTTACATCATAACTATCACTTTTTGCACTGATCTCAATATGACGCACACACATCTCTTTCAACCATAACACATTTTCATGAGTTAATTTCATATTCACATTTTCATCATAAAAGCTATTTACTACTGTCACTAAATCTAACAAATCATTATCATCAACACCTATAGACATGGATACCATGGCTCCTTTTTCCACACTGATGCTGACTTCCAAATTACAAGTCCTGTTATCCAGAAGATTGCCTACAAATATCCGCTGAATAGAAAATTTAGGTGTTTTCCCATAGATCCAATCCCATGATTTCAGTCTGTGTAAAATATTCAAAATTCCTGGAAACTCAGATTCATTCAAAGGGTTGACCTGACGAACGTCATCATGTGATATCTGTGGAAGGTGACCATAAATCAAGCTTCAGTTTCATTTCGTTTACTTGGGTTGAAGCCAACCTCATATACAAACTTCAGAAAGAATGGAAAGGACAAAAAATAAAAAGAATGAAAACATTTTATTCATAGCTGACATTTACATTTACTCTCACTCATTCATCCTCTCTATCTAATTATCCTCCTTTTAAATTTTAACAATTTTATTTGGAACTTCCACCACATCCATGTAGACACAATTCGAGGATTGCCTGCGCAGAGACTGTATCATTATGGGAATTTTATAAGAGAGACAAGGTTTTTGTGCAGGCACCCCTTGACTTACACTTGACCATTACATATTCAGTCTGGTCACTCTAACTACTATGTATGATTGACATAAGCGTCGAAACTCGTCATGCCCTGCCCAATCTAGGGATAAGGAAGACAGAATTAGTTCAGCTAATATCATTGTGGTCAAAAACAACCCGGTAATAACAAAGTGTAATCAAGTGACCCAGTCAAGCACTCTCACTCTTACGGAGCCATAGTGTTACGACAGTCTATATAATTATAAATATATATAGTAAAGCATCAGAGCTTTGTAAAGAGTAGATATGAAATTGAGTACAGGAGGTTTACAGGATGAGGTTCTGCTCTAGATATATTCTGTTCTCAGGTAATGAAACTTGAATGTGTGAGCAACCAAACATGAAATGACCGCTACAAAAAAAGCCTTTAATTGCCCCTTATAATGGCAAATTGACAGCAGTCAGGAAAATGAAAAATTGCCCATAAATTTCACATAATACCCAGACAAACTTATCATGAAATCCATGAGAGGCTCTCCACTGCCCTCTACCAAACCTTATTCACAAATAGTGTGTTTGAAGAACTCTGGTGAGTTATTCATGTACAAAACTTCAGTACATACCTGCTGTCCGAATTCTTGCAGAAAGTGATGACCTATGACCTCTGTTAATGAGTCAAAGGACATGTCAGGTGCCCTCTCTGACAGATTCCTTATAGTAGCTGGAATGCTTTTTGTAGCCTTGCTATCAACACCTTGCTGGGGAGGGAGGAAGATGCGCTTTGGAAAATAATGACATCTTTATTCAAAAGCAGAGGAAAAATATCAGTATTTTGTATTGGGAATGCTCACTTTGCATGAGCATACGTAATGATGTCTTTAAAAATGTGTAACACATTTTACTAGTTTTGCTTGAGGGCATTTCAAGTAACTGAAGTAGAAATAAAACTCTGAAACTAAACAAATCACAACCACCAACACAATGATTTTCATTTTGGGTAGAGAAGGACAGACACACAAATCCCTATAGTCTTTTTATTGGCAAATATTCCATTTGTGGTTCCATTCTGCAACATTACCAGGAAAACTTTTAAATCTATTCCCCATCACTCAAATACTTATACAGTGTATTATTATTCAATAATCTTATTTATATATACATACATCTCCATGCATGCTTGTTCAAAAAATTCATTTAAGCAAAGTGAAGATGCATAAATATATATTGTTGTCTCCAGACTCAGTGATTGTGCAATTTGTTGTTTAAATTTCACCCCCCTCCCTCCCCCTCAAAAATACATTGAGAGCATGTCAATCTCTCCTTTCCTGCACTCCAAAGTTTGCATTCCTGAGAAAAACCTGAAATCCCTCTAAACACCTTCAAATCCCCCATTAAATTTTCAAGGGAGGAATGTTTACTTATAAAATCTGGAGAAACCACTGAATATAACTGAATATAATTACTGTATATCTATGCATTTCATCTGCTAAAAGGTAGTGGCTGATTATCATCGTTACGGTAACCAAACTGATGCTTTTGAAAAAGGATGGTGTCCTCGCAATGAGCTAAAGCCATCACTACTGTCAAATGGTTTAAATATTGGTTGGCGACGCAAATTTCCACACGGATAACAGTGTAAGTTGTCTGCTACACAATTATCATTAGGAATACCCCCAAGTAAACAGAGATGTGCTCTCAGGCATCCTATCCTAGTAGTACTAGTAACAACAACAACAAAAAAAAATTCTAAGACCAAAGGAAAAGAATTCTGTTAACACCTTAGTGACCAGTCTTACACTGACATGACCTTATCCCAGGACCATGGCCGCCGCCTATTATTCAAGGTTTTAATGTACTTGTAATTTAAAGTTGAATAACTTTGCTTTGAATCATCCTACATTGCCCAAATTCAAAAATGATGTTGGTATTTGATATCTGATCACATTTTTGTCTATAACATGAGTGAAAGTTATTATTATTTACATTGTAATAATTAAGAAGTAGAAGCAGAGAGTGTGGAATCAGAACGTCAAATGCGAGAATTCTCGTCGCTGGTCCTATTCGCACTGGCTTGGACTGCGAGTATACTCGTCGCTGGTCACTAAGGTGTTAACTTGGAATCTATTATCATTAGGGTTCACAGAGATATTACTTCAGAAACGTCTGGTAGTACATCTAAGTGCTGATCATAATAAATGGTAAGGATGTTAATGTAAATTACAAGTTGCAAAGGAGTTAATTTCTTTCTTCACCCATCATATCATGTCAGTAGATGTTTCATACCATGGGAGATTCCAGATATTGCTGAAGTTTGAGCTGATCCACTTTGTGTAGTAGAGTGAAATGATGGTAACTCTGAATACGGCCAAGCTTGGCGGCTGTTCCAGAAACCTGTGTGAAATAGAAGTGAAATATCAGCTGAAAATGGCCGTGAAATTAGAATTTGTGCTGGTAATCAGTATTTCATAATAAAACCATTACATGTTTATTAAATGATATCTTTTAAAATGTGAACTTTTGGCGAGCTTTCTGCTTTTGTTTTGTTTCAGTTGCAGTCTTTAAACACTCTTAGGCACATTCAACAGAGAATATAATTTTTTTAATAAATAATAAAAGTTGACAGATGTAATGATGATATCAACCTTGTAGAATCGGTCCAGCATTATGTCATCACGTTCATTGACTTTCAAATCTATGTCCCATCTCTGTGTTAAAGCCTCGACAACTAGATTCAAGTTCTCCTTTCTGTTATACCGGTCTCTAGCCTTCAGGAAAGACAAATTGAGATTTCCTTCGTCATGATATACTGTTCCCCCACCACTTGATCTGAGGATAAAAGAATGAATTAAATACTTTCAGCTGAGCTATGGACTGCCAATGAAACAGGCATACTGATTGCATTTATTCTTTACATCTTTATCATCCTTCATATTTTTGTTCAATGTCTCTTTGGTAACAACCCACTTTCAAAGAAAGGCCACATATTGACTCAAAACTGGCCACTCATTGAACATCTATCCAAATTTCTGACTGGAGCTTCAAGATGTAAATTTTATATTGCATGAAATTAGTATTTAACTTTATCTCAAGCATCATACAAAGAGCTCTAGAGTCAAGCTAAAAAGGAGACAAGCTTTCAAAGCTAATAATGTGAGCAAGACACAATGAGACTTGACAGAATGAACTGGAAAATGCACAGTGAGATTTTCAATCAATTTTATTTTAAGTGGATTTCAAATGAAAGTTAAGGAATGTCTTTTCCAATAACCATATTCAGCTCTGAGCGGATAAGTGAACAATGAAGTATACAAACCACCAATTGTCCTGTTGGCAGCAGGTATTTTTTTGCAGTACTCGTGGGGAAATGCTAGTGGCGCAACTCTTACCTGCACACCTGTAACCAGACTTTCTTCAAACGCAATGGGCTCGCACAAAACATACTACTGTCTGACAATCCGAAAAAGTGTCTTATATTATTTATTGGGCACCCATTTGTTGGTGGTCTTATGGGGCTCCAAGCCTTGTCTCTGTTGTAGCCATAAGTGGAGTTTAATATAGGAAAACTAAATCCTAGCACAAACATTAACAACTGTTACTATCCTACCAAAGATACTGCAAACCTCAACATGATAGTAAGTACTTAGGCTACTGAAAGTTTCCACTATGTTACATTAATGTATGAAGTTACTGTTCATTTACATGAACCTCATAACATTCTCAACTAAACATACAAAGCCAGTAATGAATTCCACCCCATTGACAGCATGCATACCTTCTTGCAACATCCACTCCATCCCTCTGAGCTTTAGGTATGTTTGCTTCCAGCCATGGATTCTGATGCCTCCCAAAAACAACTGCCGGGCTGTTTCTCCACATAAAAAGATAATCTGTCTCTGCCAAGTCTGTCTTTTCATACATCCATTCCTCTAAGGCCAGGTTTTCAAAAATATTCTGTGAAGTGGAAATTAGCACCAGCCTCTTTCGTGCTACTTTGCTTGAAGATGAAACGTTTCCCTTAGAGTTCTTAATGAGACCATAAAGATGACTGAGCAGCTTCAGTGGTTTGTGATTCATGGAAAGCATTGTTTTCGTTTAAGCGAGGGTAACCTCCACGGATATCAGCCGAAGTTACCTTACTATACTACTACAACTAGATTTACAAGGTAGGCCTACCACTATGCCATGCGTATTGCGTACAGTCAAAAGTCAGATGTCAGTAAGTTGAGCAATCAGCTGGCTAATCTCAGTTGTGCATGCTGTGGAATGCATCTAGAAACGTAATTTCGATGGCTAATGCAGCAATCAGTAATTACAAAGTAACCTTTACTATCGCATGTCTCTAGCCCATTTGGGATTCTAATCACCATTGCGAAACATCACAAATTAACGTGAAAGAGAAAACGAAAGGAGGAAACGGTTTGACCTTGACACGAAATATTAAAAATTGTTATTATTTTATAGCTACGGTTAAATTAAAAATATGTTTTAGTTCATGGAAATATTTACAATTATTAATTTGTAAAATAATAGTTTAGATTATTTGTATGTATCTTTTATCGTCTAGAATCAGCTTTGCAGCGTTTAACTGATATGCTAATTATTAGTTTTGTAATTTATGCATTGATGTAAAGTTTTTAAACTTATGTACTCAAAATGGCGACCTCCTTGGCCGGTCCCTTTGACGTATGGTTGACTGAAAAATTAACATCGGTCAGCTCTGACATCGACACAGATGTATTTGTCAGCTATATAATTGGGATTCTGGACACAGATTCGACCGAGGAAGAGAATGCGGAAAGCATTACGGAGTTGTTGGCTGGCGTTGTTGTAAGGATTTAGAATGTCTAGCTCCTTGCTTTATATTACAGACTGTATGGAATTTCGGGCTTTCTCGAACAACAGCACCGATTTAGTTGAAATATCGATCTATTCCATGACCTGTCTATGACTGAATGAACTGTATCATTATCATTGCGGTGCTGTCCTTCGAGATAGCCGAATTTGGGATACTTGAACTGGGGTCCTTAACCCTAATGCCTATCTCAATCTGGACAAGACTCAAGCTCTAACACAACGGCCCATCGAACAGCTCCCCTGACCCTAGTGGCCATAAAAGTTGCCATTGTCAAAAGTAACATAAGCCTAGTCAGGAATAATGCTGATAATATTTCAAACCCATAAGCCTAGTCAGGAATAATGCTGATAATATTTCAAACTCCAATTCTTACCAAAAAATTCAGAATGAAACATTGTTTACAGCATGATCATTTACAGCAGAATTTACAGTTTGTAATTAAGTTTATTTTTTTCCAGTGTGATGATAACAAATGACATGAAGCCCAAATTTCGAAATAAATACTGTTAGAGAAATAGATCAAAATGTCTAGTCTACTTATTATGAGGTAGCTAAGCATTACATGGCATATATACAGTGGACCCTCCGAGATGAAATAAGACCCTATCAATTATGACTTTCTCTCGATTACGACCTAAAAGCTCATGACAGAATGTTTTTGTTTTTTTTATAAAAAAGACCTCCGAATAGCGACTTATCCGAAATCTGACATGAATTTGGACTCGCCCGCATCATTCAAACACGTGTAGTCGTGTAGTTTGACTCAGTCTGCCTCATGATGTGACACCAGCAAGAGCTGCCTGAACCGTGGTGTTTTGGTGCATGATTAACAGGCTAAGGTGGGTAGGTGTTTGTTTTTTTTTCCCACGGTTTCTTTCATGCTCGTGTGGTTAGCCATTCGTTCGAATGCTGTCATCAAATGCATAACAGGCCTTAAGTTTAATCTAGGCCTTGACTACAAACATTAACACAAATCTGCAACGATGAGTAACCACAAGAGAAAGGGACTCATGTTGGAGGAGTGAGACAAGGCCGCAAAGAGGAGCGGGCTGGAGAGACTGCAAATGAGTGCAGAGACATTACATGTGAGCAAAATCCAGATTCCGACTTTAATAGTTAACGTGTGGATGTATGCAAGAAGGAAAAAAGGGAAATTGGGACTATTTTACAGTAGAATACAACTTGTCTCATGCTGTTCCTCAGAAAAGCGACCCCTTTCATTATTCTACGTACACATTTCTTTTTGAAACTGACCTCCGATCAGAGGCTCCCTCTGATCGTGAAGTGCGGACACCAATCAATGAGCCGTTTTTCACTGATGAGCGACCACATGTACCTTATCCATTTCCTGAGTTGGAAAGCCAGAGTCTGAAATTCATTGCCTAAACCTACATCAAAGAGCGGAGCTCACAGCACGTTCATTGTGGTGATGGGGAGATGAGTGTGGAAAGAAGACCATGACTCGTGTGTGTCTACCACAGACTTAATACTGGTCCACAGAAGAAAGTACTGCACAAACAACATAAGTCTAGCTTTACAATTAGAAGTAAAGAAAAGAAAGTCAAAAAGCAAAAAAAAAATCCGTGATTAGGAATAAACTGCAGTAAAGTAAATAGTAGACTTAACAGCTGATCTCTACTGAGTGGGCCAAGTGGGACTTTGAAAGGACATTAAAGCAAGTCTAAAACCTGTCCAGTGACTTGTCAGGGAATACAAGTTAAGGGGGAAAATTCCAGTAAGCCACCCACAAACATTCAGCAGGTTCTTTATTTGGAAATTATGCTCTTCTCTCTTGCATGAACTCACCCAGACAAATCGGCACCACAAGGTGAGTAGTATTCACTGTTCACTCCTAGCGGCCAAAAGAAATAAAGGGAGGGGAAGGGTTGGAAGGAGGGAAAAGTAGCCTATTCGGTGTCTCATAATAATTTGTCTCTGAGCAGGCAGCAGGGATGACCACTTTTTATTCCTAATGAAAATATAGGGCTGTAAATAATAATAATATTGCTGTGTGACTGATCATGATAGGGTTCTCGATAAAAGAGGGAATGTGAAAGGACAGGCAAGATATAATATACGGTACTTATACCATGATTGAAGTCAGGATTTCTTGCACGGTTTGAGGGTTTTTAAGCCACACTGATCACACAGAAACTTACATTCTGTCATGAAAATATTCAGATTTGCCCCAGCTGCAAGCTTACTATTCTGGTATTTCTATTATTACCAAGAGCTGTTTTGTTTTACAAACATTAAGGGGTAAACAGGAATAGCTCAGCTGAAGGCCAGATAAAAGTGACTATAAATGGCTTCCAATTTGCAGTAATTCAAATGGTTAAAGAGTATCTTCAAATTTCCCTTATGTTCCTACATCACTGGTAATATTGTATGTAAATGCAATAATTGCTGAATAAATTTGGTGATCATCCTGCGCTGATATTAGCGTGAACCTCTCAGTAAAGACTGCCTCCCACTTAACACCTTTTCCACGAACATTTACAAAGGGCTTATCTCGGAGGGTCCACTGTATATTCAAAGAATTAACACATATCACATCTACTTCATAAAAATACACTAATTACTATTACAGTCTGTATGCCATTGTGAATATGCTGGGTGACGCTAACACTGCAAAGCCACCAGATGTAAAATTAATTTACTGTTCTAGATCTTACATTTATATTATGGTGTACTCTTTAATAATATGACAAATCGTGAGCGCTGGCACAGTTGATAATTATCTTCATAAACTGCCATCTCCCAGTCCATGATAAAAATTCAATGACAAAGATTGTAAGCAATAAAGATCCATATTATGTTGAAAAGGGCCTCTTTGTTCACCACCCTCCTTAAGTTTAATATGTGCTGCATTTCCATCATTCATGAATACCCAAATACAAGCATTTTTGGGAGCAAGTAAACATTTCCAGGTGTGGATGCTTTGAATTAAGGAAAAGCAAACAAACCAAACAGTTATATCATTACCTCAGATAAAAATGAGTTTACTAAAAGTAAATGAAGATGGGATAAGTCCTGTTAACCTTTTAAACCCCGATCCCATTACCCCCTTCCAAGTTTGTAAACCCTCATTCCCATGGACTCCTGGGCAAAGCCAAGCACAGACTAGGGGAATGGTGCAAACCGTATCAGCTCAATCTTTCAGGGTACATACTTTTAACTTATTTTAAGGCCAGATCAAAATATCTGTCTTTCAGGTTTAAAGGGTTCATCACAGAATTACGCAAATAGAATGATGCGAAAGGAGGATGATGCATGTGACACAGCAAATCATTTGTCATTTATTAAGTCCATTTATCACCCAATTTATCCCTTCTCCCTTTATGAAAATTGTTCTGTTTTCATTTCAATGTAGGAGCAAGATGTGGCCGAGGATGTCTGTAAGACCATCATGAAGCAGTGGGCAGAACATAATGAAAGCAAAAAGCGCTCTCAAGTTAAGGAGGGTAAGAATGACATTACTGAAAGCAAGCTGTCTTGACTTTCAGCGTTGAGACCTTTCATACACATCTTGGCCTATTCTGTCCTTGTGGAAAATTACAGTTTAAACCCCTAAAATTTGCACTAAGAATTGAAAAAAGGATTAAAAACTGCACCAAAGTTTGCAAAAATATTGCAAAAATAGCTTCGTAACTTCATTTTATTCACTATACATCACATTGTTTACTACTGAAATGGTGCAAAAATGTAGAAATGGAGGACATTTTTTTTGTTCCCATTCATGCAGTATTGCGACACTGGCAGAAAAAGCATACACTGTTTGACCAAAATCAGCAAAATTTTGCAGAAAATGCCTAAATTTGCAGAAATTTGCAAAATTGCAATAGAACCTCAAAAACACGGAACATTGCAATAATTTGCGACTGCAATTTTATGGGGGGGACAGCCTATTTTGGAAATGTACAGTTATGCCAGCTCATTTCTGCTGAAGTTTCAACATCCACAGTAAAGATGCCATATTTCTAGAAGGAATAAATATAAGATTAAAAATAAGGAAATGAATTGAACTGTTCTGTTTCCTTTTTTTTTTTTCTTGTCTTTATCTTCTNTCTGTTTCATTTTTTTTTTCTTGTCTTTATCTTCTCTTCTCATGAGTATTGCTGTTTGCAGGACTGGTTTTTATAATATAGTCTTTCATTAACAGCTGCAAGACTGGTTTTTATAATCCAGCTTTTCATTAACAGTTATATGCCAGTAACCCAGAAAAGTACACATTTTTGTTATCCAGCATTGATTGAGAGTTCGTACCATTCAAATGAAAATATATAGGAACAACAAGAAAAATATAATACAAACAGAGTAAATGTTTGTCCTCTTGAACTGGATTCATGTCGTCTTTGTTATAGGAAGGGTGTCACAAGGCATATTTTACATTCAGATGACCAGTCAGTGGCTTCCAAAGGCTGTCAGTTATTGCCATGTGACTCTTTGGATCTTGTGTTTGCGAAGCTAGGAATATGTCTAATACCTCTGAATCCCGTCTTTTCTTCTTCTTCTGCATTCAGTAATTTCAATCACGCTAAAAGCTCCATCCAGTCTGGATTACATATGGGGTCATGTACTGGTCCCATACAGTTTGTTTGCAGCAGAGCGTCATTAGACCAGAGGCGTGTTCAGAAACCGCGGCATTTTAACGCTACCACCTTCGCGACGCTCTGGATTTTATTACGTCTTTATCTTGAACGGAGTGCCTCGTCTATGCAAGGTAAGAAAAGGGGCGCGCAACTATGTCAACAAAGAAATGTGAAATTCCTGCCACAAGGGGGATAACCACGTAAATTAGGAACAACAGGGGAAATAAGCAGTGTATTCGCCCGCGAGTCTTCATCTATCATTTAGGTGCGAAATGGCATGTTTCGGGTGGATTTGGGGGAACAAACGAAGCTGACCACCGACGTCTTTCAACTCAACATATTAATGTGAAATCACTACAGGCGTGACTCTTACTTGCCAAGCCTTT
>JAWQUT010000330.1:622421-633273 GCA_033807755.1 Ellobium chinense
ACAGCCTATTTTGGAAATGTACAGTTATCCCAGCTCATTTCTGCTGAAGTTTCAACATCCACAGTAAAGATGCCAAATTTCTAGAAGAAATAAAGATAAGATTAAAAATGAGGAACATGATTTGAACTGTTCTGTTTCATTTTTTTTTTCTTGTCTTTATCTTCTCTTCTCATGAGTGTTGCTGTTTGCAGAACTGGTTTTTATAATATAGTCTTTCATTAACAACTGCAAGACTGGCTTTTATAATCTAGCTTTTCATTAACAGTTATATGCCAGTAACCCAGAAAAGTACACATTTTGATTTTGTTATCCAGCATTGATTGAGAGTTCGTACCATTCAAATGAAAATATATAGGAAAAACAAGAAAAATGACATACAAACAGGTAAATGTTTGTCCTCCTGAACTGGATTCATGTCGTCTTTGTTATAGGAAGGGTGTCACATGGCATATTTTACATTCAGATGACCAATCAGTGGCTTCCAAAGGCTGTCAGTTATTGCCATATGACTCTTTGGATCTGGTGTTTGCGAAACTAGGAATATGTCTATTACCACTGAATCCCATCTTTTCTTCTTCTGCATTCAATAAATTCAATCATGCTAAAAGCTCCGTCCAGTCTGGATTACATATGGGATCATGTACTGGTCCCATACAGTTTGTTTGCAGCAGAGCTTCATTAGACCAGATGCCTAGCCTCGGTCTATCGTAGGTGGTTGGTTTTGACGAATGCATTTGGGGTCTGTCTGTCAGCTCCACAGACACAAGAGGCAAACTCTCTGAAATCAGATCTGTGCTGGTAGGCCCTCAGACCACAGTGTCCTGTCCTCAGCCTGAAGGTGGTGGTCTGTTCTTGTCTGTCAAGGATATCGATGCCCTCAGACTTAGGCCGGTATCTCACTATCTGTATTTCCCAATCCTTTTGGAAGGATTGTTTCAGGATCGTTTTATAGGGCTGATGCCACAATGCTAACAGTTTTTTGGAAAACTGAAAATTATTTGTGAAAAGTAGATTTTAATAGAAGATCAAATAGGAAGAATGATTAAACAACGTCTGTTTTGAACAGAGATCTGTAAGTTAATTATAGTGTTAGAAAATTTTGCGACCAGCTGCTGCCTTCCCTGATTTTAACTTCTTCTAGACTTTGTGGTGGGTTGGACTGTGAGAGATTGCCTACCTCCTGCTTTCGACAGTCCATCTGCCTAATAAATCTCATCAGTTGCAATTCCTCAGAAACATGGAAAAAGTTATGATGTGAAGGGAACAGGCTATACATTTCTTTTACAAAGAATAACCAGTATTCATACACATACTGTTTGCAAATAAAGCAGAGTGGGCTGTAACTTGATTTATCCTTCTTCAGATATGGGAGACAAGCTGTCAATGATGTTTGAGAAGCAAACTTTGGCTACAGTGAAAGAAAAAAAGCTGACCAAGGAAGAGGCTGACAGGAAAGCGGCCATTCTGGCACAGTACGGACAAGTCTCGGATGGTGAAGAGTATCTTTTTGCATTGAAAATTTGTTCTGATTAGCCTTATGACTTCTGTAAAATATACAATGAGTTGGACAGTGGATAGTCTTGTTGTATAACTATAATTTACCCTTTACCTTGCATCCAATCAGAATGAAGGTTTAGGTAGCTATCATATGAAATAATAAGGATTTATTCTAACTAGGGGACCTTATCTTGAGCTAACATTATTCTGGCCTCGTATAATTTAGTCTTGTGAATTAGGGAGTAGATTAATCTTGTGTTTGATGCAATAGCAAGAATTCATAGAGAATTGTGACTGAAGAACAGTTTTACACTGAACACCGAAATCATCTCTGATTTCATTCACTGACTGTCTATATTTCTGATAATAGATCAGTCTTCAACCTTGAAATAGTAGTTTGCTGGCTTAACCTACTGTGTAACTTACTGCCACACTGTTTTTTTCACTTTCTGTCTCTGATTGTAGGCATTGAGATAATCCCGTTTCAGATATGTTGAAGAAGAACCTCCTTAACTTAAACCAAGTTCAGACCCAGATCAGCTAGACGGAGATGTTGAGGTACTACCCAGCGGTGCCAGTGGAGCTGGTTCCAAATCCAAGGGAGATGCATCAGATTGTATCCTTTTGGAACCACACTTGAAGCTCAAGACTTTGGACAGATCTCACATACTGGGACGCCTCATCTACACATCACAGGTCCCTTGCCTAGTGCTTTTTTTATTATGATAGCAGAGGGTCCCATGTCTTTGGGAGACACACATGACAAAACAATATCTACAAGGATTCACTTTGTCCCTCTTATGATAATTATTGTGGTCAAATCCATCAATAATATTGTTGTTCAACACATAAGACTTAGAGATCAAAATAAAAGACAAAATGCCGAACCATTTTTCTTAGTGTCATGTATCCTGTGAAGAAAAAGAGAATTTCACCAGGCAGTTTGGCCTCATGATGTCAACTAGATTTTACAGGTGATATGACCAGACTCTGGTCTGCAAAATACTATCAGTCTCGTGATGCACCTGGTCGGTAGGTGTCAGCGCACTGAAATACTTAAATAATGGAACAGATCATAGATCACTCGAATGTGGGAGAATCCATTTTCTATAAATTCAGAGACAGGAAACACACTGCTGTTGACACAAAATACATTAATCTAGAGTCAGTTTGACTAACACAGCAAACTTGAACAAAATCAATAGGAAAATAAATTCACCCTGCACTGTACCAAATTTTCCACGAATTTTTTTTTTCTTTTATTCATAACAAATTTACTTCACAACTTTGAACACTTCACAAACTTGAAATTCTGAGGTGATTTCCTAAGGTTTGAGTTTGGGTTCTGTTGTACAACGGAACTCTACCCTGGTGACCAGCTTTTTGTTGTGATCACATTCAGAGGCGACCTCATTTTAGAGATGACCAATCCTATCTCCTATTCATTCAATTCCATACTGCAACCCACTTGTCCAACAAATTACGACCATCCTTTCTTATCAGAAAAAAAGGCCACTGTGTAAGGAGACGGCCATAAACAATGAAAGACTGACAAAATGCAAGTGTTTAGTGTCAGTAAATGGCAGCAACACAGGAATTTGAGAAGATGTACTGGTAGTCTGGCCTGCCATGAAATTACACGTGCCTGTTGTAGCCTGGATTTAAGATCTATTGACCTCTTTATCATTGTCATTATTAACCCTTGTAAAGCTATAGTTAAATCAGTTCTCATCTTCACAGCACTATGCTAAACGTGATAATTGAACAAATTCCCATGTCATTGCCAATATGTGAGGTTGTGGTTGAATTTTGCAGCTTGCAATTACTGATCAGCTGGCAGACAACACATGGAACATAATGATCTATAAAAGTGGGTCATGTAGCCAGTGGATGGCTGGACCTGAGGTGTCTCGTGCTATGAGCATGAATAATTATTAACGGTACAGAAAAATGTCGATATAGGGTGTGACATTTCCTTGACTCATCTTCTCAAGCTTTTCTGATGAGGAATGTCAACAAAGACGAAGTCCAGCGCGTAGAGAGAGAGAAGAGGGAAAAGGCAAAGGAGGAGCATGAAAAGAAGAAAGAAAAGGATAAACAAGATCGACAGGCCCAGAAGCAGAAACAGCAGGAGAGAAAGGAAGCGGAGAAGAAGAGGACACAAAAAGGCGAGAAGAGAAGATAACATCCCCACTGCATAGTTTTAGCTAGGATTACTAATAATTTATCAATGAAAGATTGTGCTCTTGTAAGTTTGCTATGACTGTGGTAGGGGAGAGGGGTAGGGGGGACAAGCAGTTGGAGAAATTTTGCCATAGAAGTACCAACAGTTTGCAGTTCTGCTGGGTTATAGAATAAGACTGTATGAAAAGTAAAACCTCAATAATATGTACACACTTGATGCATGGAAAAAGTAGACTTAGTATTAAATTAAAGTACAGGTAAATATCATGGTTCATTAGAATTATGAATGATAGAATGATAATGAATCCATGCATGTGAAATTCACTCTTAAAAACAAGATGCTGTTATTAGTTAAGTACTTAGAAATGAGGTTCCACTATGTAATAATTCACTCTCTGACACCCTTGTAGAGAAGTAATGTTCTCCCGCCTTTCAATCTGGGTCATTTTGTAACTTTTATAGTTTTTGAAACAGCCAACTGAATGCTCCATTGATCTGTTAAAAAAGTGTGGCACATCGCAAAATGCCTTTTTAGTCTACTGTAAAATTATGTGTCTGGCACATACAGTGCCATCCTTTCCTGTAAAACTGCAGGGTTGCAAGTCAAACTGACAAATTTGCTGGGTGAACGCTGAGAACTGTATCAATGGTCACTTTGCATGAAAACACAGTTTGATGCTAAAAAGTAGATTATGGCCTTCTCTGCCCACCTTCATGAAATAAATATATAATCCTTGTGTTGTAATGGTTATTGACCTTTACTCCGCTTGTATTCTTTCATTAAGCATTAACTTGTGAGGACTTTAACAAGGCTGAAGCCCTAACTTGTTAGGACTTTAATGAAATAACAAGGGCTGATTTATAAATTATCAACACCCTTGTTATACCGTTTTCTCAGTGACTCAAAGATGAAATATGCTGTTTCATTAGATAGGCCTAGCCATTACGCTGGACTCAGAATTGCTGTCTCTGTAATGTCACCATGTTTTACTTTCCATCTATGGACCATACCAGTACCAATTGTTTTCATTTAGTGGCACTGTGGCAGGATGGCTCTCTCCTAAAGGGGAATGAAACCCGCTATTACCTGTATAATGGAGATAGATAGCCTACTTGTCTATATCATTACAGCATATATTACATATATTTGATGACTGCTGTTAAGTGGACAATAGTGGTTGGTTGATTCATTATTTTGAAATATTGCCTCAGCCCAGTCTTTTCAGGGCTAGAATTGTAAAGATTGAACGAAGGCTCTATCTTTTATGTTCGAGCTCTTTTGTTTCATGAGCAAAAGAAAATTGACTGTGTAAACTGTTTACGTGGCCAAACAGATTGAGAATCGTGGTTCTCATTAGCAATTTGTTTACACCGTGTTGCCATAAGCAACGGGGTTGTGGCTGGCATTCTCTAGTCTCCACATACTGGTGTGCACCTCTCACCCACTGCTATTGTCTCCCTCCTTTTCACCTGGCAGCCTTCATTTACTCCCACCCCATTTAACGTAACAAGCCCCCATCACTTAACTTGCATTTGAGAAGCTGCAACACTCAGCCTTGTAACTTATTTTTGAACGTGTTGCAACTCACACATATTGGAACGGAACTTGATCATAATGCTTGAGCCCTGAATTGCTGAGTTAGTTAATTGGTTCACACAAACAAAATTAGATTCCCTCAACCTTTCCAGTTAGACAGTCTACCCCTAGGGGATAGATGTTGATCATGAAAATGCAAAGGCTGGGAAATTTAGATTTTCACGAGAATGTTCGCTCATGGGAAAGATCTGGTTTTTTTCTTATTTTATGCAAAAAGAGAGTTTACTGATATGAGTAAATCTTATACTATATAATTTTCTTGGTATCATCTCATATCAGGAATCCTTTATCCTTAATTACTCACCTATGACCACGGAGAAGCAAAAGCGGCTTTTTATGCCATGATGATGATAATTTAGTTTCAGCATGAGGAATTTCTCCACATAAATTTGTTTTGCTCTGACTCAAGAAAGTTTTCTCTGACAGTAATTGAAAAAAAAAAATTGTGTGAATATGAAAGTGTAAATGTCCACTCCATGTATTGTATATACCTGGCCTTACTTTTGTTGCTGCATCCTTGTTGATATCAATGTTCTGTTTGTTTATAATTTCTTTGGTTGACTTGCTTGGTCAGACAGTTTTAGCCACAGGGTTTGTTAGAAAGAATGTACAAAGGGAGTGAATAAAATATACTAACATTTTAAGATCCAGACTTGTGTCTCTTAGTTTATTGTCCTTGCCACGATCAAACCTTGTAAAGGTGTTCATCATACAGGAATACACTTACAACATTACATCATGACAGTGACAATATGTTGTAACACCTAGTGATTGGGCCCACCAAGCCGAAAAACTAGACAATCCTGTTTCAGTGTAATCTGTCGGGTATGCCATCTTTGAAATAGCTCCCTAACTAGTGGATGTTAAAATTGACTCTAAGCTACTAAAGTATTACCTCTAGGACTTAACAGAATTTCCTCTTATTTTAAATCTGTGGAGTTGCAAACCTATAGCACATCTTTAGTTAATCAGTTTCTCTTGTTCCAGAAAAAGAATAGATGATATGTATGTATATTCTTTACCTTGTACAGTAATTGGATCCATGAACT
The DNA here is from genome assembly GCA_033807755.1 of Ellobium chinense. Classification (NCBI taxonomy): domain Eukaryota; kingdom Metazoa; phylum Mollusca; class Gastropoda; order Ellobiida; family Ellobiidae; genus Ellobium; species Ellobium chinense. The sequence continues at coordinate 628,749 of JAWQUT010000330.1, forward strand.
CATTTGAGGATTTCAGATTTCTTCGTATGAATTTGTTACTGTTTTCTCATGAATTTCACTTCCTCCACATTTGTACAAGTTTTTCTTATTCTTTTTTTTTTCCTTTTTGTTTTATAAATGTAATGCAAGGCTACATTACTCCCGTAAACCATTTTTGGAGAGAATGATTCAATTGAAACCGCTTAACTGCTCTTTGTTTAATCTCTTATAGCATTTTTAGACAGGGTGATTGCGTGTTTCTATACTGATGTTAGTTGATGATTGCAGTTTGTTCTTTATACTTTCAAAGAGTTGGGATTAAGCCATATCATTTCAGGTTAGTCCCTTCATATTCAGTTTGTTTTAGCTGCATGTTGCAACGGTGCTATTTTCAGTCTTACAGCACTGGCATATTAACCCTTTAAGCATGAGCGTTAGAGTTTTTCTTATGTTGATGGTGACACAGAAAACATTAGCACTGAATTTATTTACATGCATACTTGGGAAGTGTGAATGTTAAGGTTGTTCGTGGTCTTATAGTCAGAGAAGCAGCAAACTTCAAGGCAAAGTGAAAAGATAGGTTACATTCGGTCATGCAGTGAGGGCAATGCATGGTATGCAGATGCTAAACTCTGCTAGAGGTAACAAAAGATGGATAAAGGAATGTAATATTTATAAAGCATAGAATTGTCATTTTTTTAACCGTATGATTGTTTGGGAGTGATGTAGCAAGCTGTCTATTGGATCTATTTCTCATTTGAAATACTGTATGTCAATAACACAAAATAGTAGGTGTTGCTGGAGAGTCTGACTGAGGTCTTACTAATGTATGAGGTCACAAATAAAAAGAAGGGAAAGATCATGTCACTTTGCTGATTCGTTTGCTACATTATGTTTGCTAATTGCTTCTATTGGTGTTCAGCATATATATTACACATTATTTCAGACACAAAATAAGTTGACCAGAAGCATGCATACATCAGTATGTCTGGCCATTCAGTATTTATCATTTAACAGATCGTAAATGAACATCAAATTTCTGCACTATATTGCAGATAAAAAACACAGTGTTGTGTTGTGTGGACTGGTAGAATGGACACTCTGGTATTTGTCTCCAGTGTTATTCCATGTAGCTGTCAACCAAGGTTCTGTGTTGCTAATATTTTTTCACCATCATACTTTCCGTAAAATATATTACTTGTATTTTTTATGCTGCTGGTAAGCGGTGTGAGAGGTCATCCATTGGTACGAAAGGATAGAGATATAATAAGTAACATGGCGATGGGTTTGGAAAAGGACCGTCCGCATGATATAGAACTTGATTCTTCACCACATCCTTTCTTTGCTTGACGATCTTTGGTGATAGATTGAATAACTATAGGCTTATGTATTACGATCAGAGATCTTTATTAAGATGAATGTGTTTTAAGTAAGCGGATGGGTATGCAGGTGTCCCAAGGATGTGGGGACTTCCCAACCCAAGAACCCAAGAGCACAGTTCCATTCTCCCCCATTCTCCCTTCCCCCCCACCCCCAATCTCCATTCCTTCCTTACAAGAAATGCTCAGTGACAAACGTCAGTGCTGCTATATCTTTATCTTTGTGTGATGCTCCTGAGAAGATGAAATTAACTCTTTCGCGACATCGTGGTTGTCAGGTGCTGATATCACTAACCTTCCATGGGTTCAGTGTTCAATATGAGAAATAATTCAGTACATATAGGCTCTATTACACACGGGTATGGATTATGGACATAGGAACACTACCTCTTGGATGTGCCCACAGCAAAATAGTGAATTCCACTGTGGTAGGAGAAGTTGATCTTTGTGTCTAAAGACTATACTCATCAAACGTGATATTTCACTTTTCACTTCTCCGTTTGTAGTGAAAACATCTACACGTATTATGAGTAACCTGCTCTATCTAATCGCAATTCAGATAATTGCAACGTCCACTCAATTGAAACATTTTCTACACAAAACTTCAACAGAATGCTGTGTAACAATATAAAAGTCACTGGATAATAATCGCAATCCCTCTTAATTCGCAACTTTTCCTGTGCTCCTTAGGAATTTGGATTCAGCAGAATTGACTGTAATACTGTAGCCAAGTGTGAATGTGTGACTTGTATGAAGTGTGGTAGTGTCATCACTGTGTGATGTTTACAGATGGTTCTGGCCTGGAAATACATGTAGTTGGATATGACACATTGTCATTTCGTATGAAAGGCTAACATCCTTAATGAATTTTTTTGGGGGGATCAATCCTTTCCCAAAACTTTTCAGCATGAATGTTTGTTTCAGTAAGGTTATTGGATGGACCTCTTTTCAGTCTGAGAGTGTGAGTGTGAATCAGTGTATGGAATATTTTATGATTTGATTTTACTCTACATATGAATACCATGTTTATCTTTGTTCTCATCTCTTCCGGAACATGTTGTCTATCTTGGAGCTTTCATTATGTTCATCTATGTATTCTGGTCATAAGCAGGTCATTTATATCAAGCATGTTCAGTTTGCAAATTGCTTAGGGCTTTGTTACGCTTGCTTTCTGGTACTTTGATTGCTAAGAAAACTTTGCTGACCAAACTGTTGTGCAGTGATGGTTAGAATCAGGGGTCAAACCCCAGAAGTCCAGCAAATTTTATACACAAAAGTCAAGAAGCTGATACACTGCCCAAGTTTTGGATGCTGAATGGCAGATATTTCTGAATAAATTAAAATTTTGTGGAAGGTTCCATCTCCTTTCCAACAAGGAAACAGAGGCTTGCTGAGTAGAAACTTGCACTTCTCATGGTGCAGACTGTCAATCATATTTGTACAGCGGTTTTGTTGTTAACCCTTATCGTGCTATGATAGAATGAATTCTACCATCCGCGCACTAGGACTGAATGCGGCAATAGAATAAATTCACATCTCCTTGCCGAACATTGGGTGCGGCAATCAAATTTTGCAGCCCTATGTCAGCTGATAGGCCGGCAGATAACCTGTGTAATGATCATTATCTGTAATAATGGTCATACGGCCAGTGGGAGGCTGGACCTGAGGCACCTCACACTATGAAAGTTAATAACGTTTAAGAAACATACACTTGCCATGTTTATAACTGTATGTTCTGTATATCATTGGTACTGTGTGCACCAGTAGAATTCCATCCCACCATCCTTAATGTTATGTAATATGCTTTATTTTGACCTAACCCTGTTAAAATGCTGCCAGTGAATTGCTAAAACCCCTTTTGTCCATTTTCAGTTTTATACCAGAGTGATCTATGTGTGGTTGGTTGCTTGCTTGCAGCAATGTGTTCTTTGCATGGTTCTCTATTGCACAGAATAATAAAATCCATCATAGGCGTTATTCCAGGAAATCCTCTTGTTTCAGTTTTTGTACAGCAACAGAGCTCATTTTTCCACAACTACCAATATTCAGGCATGTCACTCATCAGAGAATTTGATGAAATCATGGAATGTCTTTCAGAGAAAACTATCTGATATCAGTCTGAGAAAGTACATAGGAAGAAAAAAAATTATTGAAGGATTGTTTCATTCTTATTTGTTTTGTATTTGTCCTGTATTTGTCTGTCATAATTAGTTGCCCTGGACATTTTCTTTCTATATAGTATAATTTTGAATTTTGTAAATCTGTCAGGTTTTCTCAGATTTTTTTTTGCTTTTGAGGCATTCCTTTGAAGCTAGTGAAGCTAGGTGCACCTCACCTTCCAGCCATTCAATTTCATAATAATGTTTATTTTTCACTGAAATACATTTTGTATAGGTCATATTTCGAGGGGTGCCCGCACAAAGACGATATCATTATATTTACTTTCATGATGAATGGGCGATTTTACTATGGAGGTGATAATGATCGTCCACAAAAAACCGAAAAAAAAATCAGAATTCGTTTTTTCTCCATTCCATGAATTTCCTTGAATTCTCAGTAAGAGAATTGGAAAGCAGAAATTGTGAAACTAAGATAGAATATCTTCTGTGGAAAAGTTGAATGCATGGTGAGTGATCGTGTAGTGTCTTGGTGTTCTATTCAGTCACGCTGTGCTTCCTAAGAAGATGTGTTACAAATTTTCCATTTAACTTGCAGCTTGCATGGAGTTTTTACATCATGTGGAAACTTCCCAATTTTTTTTCCCAAAGGGTATTTACTATTTACATCTCTGGTAATGATGGGTCTAAATGATACCAAAGAGAGTTAGGAGAACAGAAAGCTTTTATTTTCAAGTTTGGATCCTTTACGGACAGATATGACGTTTGCCATGCGCATATGGCATTTCTTGGTGTCGTATAATGACTTCCAGACGTGAAATTAAATTGGTGTGAACTTAGCTTCGCTCTGATGTAGTGGTAGCACGTTCAGACTTGCAAGCTGAGAGTCCTGGCTTCGATTCACGGTACGGACATAAAATTTTCTAGTGTAAGTTTTTTTGGCATTGATCTTAGTAATTTGGTGAAATCCCTGGTGACACACTTCCTTGGATAATACAGTAGGTAACATCTAAAAAAAGAAAAAAAATTATCGCCGAACTCACATTCCCC
>JAWQUT010000330.1:633310-648645 GCA_033807755.1 Ellobium chinense
CCCATAACTATAATAGAATACTCTGTGCCTTTCCACCTGGTTATGCTGTATATGCAAGACACCATTTCAAGATAGGAAGAAATGGACTGAAATACTGGACCATATTTCAGGAGGACGTGTAAAAATTTATGTCTGGATGGTCACACTTGTGCTTCAAAGATGTCTGTCTCTACGCTCACTCACTGGCATGTCATACATACTTACACACACTAGACATTTAACATGAAACTCAGAAATATTAGGGTGTTTCAGTTTATTATGCCACATTTTGTACAAATAAAAAAAAATTAATAATTATAAAATGGCAGTTTTCAGTCAATACAGTATATATATCCTTCAAGATCTCTCTATACTACAGAAACTTTTCTCCCTCAGAAGTCAGAATGAGAGAAGGGATAAGATATAGACAAAAATGGTTGCACTTACACTCAATGACTCCATGTATAATTTGATGAGACATACACATGTAAGTAGCACCTACTTGAAAACATACAGAAGACAGCAGATGTTGATGAAAATTAACAACCAAAAGATGACAGAAAGGGATCAACAGAATGGCACTGTAAAGAATTCAGATGCAAAGACAATAGGCAGAGAATAGAACACTTGAAACAACAGATGTAGCAAACTGAACATCAGTGTAGCATTTTGTCACAGTCATAGACAGTTTGTCTGTTTCATTGGAGGGAGTTTTTCAGGGGAGGGAAATTGCTGTATTTAGATACCACAAGTAAATAATGCTCATCTAAAGCTTTCGTGCTGTTTTCAACCAATGACCCTGTGATTTACTTAGTCTGTGACAGTTGATGGATGTACAGTATCAGGTTGTAGCAAGCACAAAAACAGCCCAGTTTTGTAAATTGCCTTTCTCTTAATAGGCATTCAGTCTCTGACTGTGACGGTTTGCTGTTATAGAACTGTTCTGGAAAAAACATAAATTGCCTCTACTTTTTGTACACACTTTCAGTTCTCATCAAGTGAAAGTTAAACCTCCTCACTCATTCACTCTTTGTTCACATACAGTGTTGTAATCCCCAGAAATCAGGCTTGGGGAAAGTTGCAACCTACAGTACTTATCCTCATGATTAGACTTTCAAAAAAAAATGTTGCTTCCTTATAAGTTTTTGAGCTTGTGGATAAATTCTGTCACTAATAATAACATCAAAATCTGCCCAAAGTTTTGAACAAATATGATATCAAAATTTGCACCTGACTTAATTTATGGAATACAACCATATGCATGTAAAGAAGATAGAAATAACATTCAAAATAACAAAGTGTTATCTAGAAGCGTCTTACGTCATGCTCATCAAGTGTTAATTACATTACCTCAAACACTGACAGATGTGTCATACATGAGGCAATATCACTGGAAGTAAGTTTAGTAGAAGTCATCGTCTACAGCTATTCATTTTGTGCTTCACTGGTTATATAAAAAAACCAGTTCCTCTAATTCACTTCCATACTCTTAAATAAAGATGACACGTAATGTTCAAGGCACATGAAAAAGAATACTACCGGTATGAAAGTTTTATAATTAAAGCTGCCACAAATTCTGTTTTACTACTGTTTACTAATTTTTGGGAAACTACAGGAAAGACATTTGTGAGCTATGTTCCCTTTTTTCCATCTTCGTCCTCAGGATTTCAAAGTCTCAAACAGCATAATTTTGTTAAGTATAGTATTATATTCCACCAATACAAGGTCTAGCATTAAACGTAATCACATGAGAAACCAAATCCCTCACAAAATGTCTCAAAATCTTATATTTTCAACTTTATACATAAATTTTATTAATATCATCAAACCAGCTTCACATTCTGAGCACAATGAAACCAGCAGTAGCATCTGACTGATGCAGGAAATACAACCTTATTGGTCAAGACAGATAAAATGTGTAATTTTACTTGTCTCATAAGTTGGCAATTCCAAGAGAATGCCACATCAGGTAGACAAAAAAATCTGAAAAACGTTGACTTTACAGCAATAAGTTTGGTTATCTCTGATAAGGGTTAATATATTCTTTAAATATAAACCAGAACTATTTGCAGCCAAGTCAAAGCTTTTGAGAAATTCGTGTAACTGACGTGACATTTTGCTGGAATTTTCCTGATCATCCTAGAATTTCCAACTCAATTTTCTGAGAACATAATGGAGTGGAGCAGTTCTACAGGAACTTCATGCTAAACCTTCTAACCTGTGAAAGTACATCAATGAGTCCAAACCACCTGTATTGCGCCAAATAATGTTTTAACAGCAAGACTGTGAATGTCTTTTGATTATCAAAGCTGTGTCTGTATGAAAGAAAAGTAGATTATGACTGATGTTAATAATGATGATGATGATGATGACATTTTGAGTTTAATATAACTTTTAACTTAAGCCTGAGAAAGTTTTAGTTTAATATTAGTATTTTTTTTTGTTTTCTATTTACAATATCTGAAGAATTCATCAGTATTAACCCTTTAAACTGAGAGGACAGATATTTTACATTTTAGTCTTGCCTAAAAAATATATATCCCAATAGACTGAAAGTCACACTTTACACATTCGCTTAATCCATACATAGTTTTATTTCAAGAGCCCAGAGGAATAGGGATTTATATGGCTGGATGCAAGGCGCTGGTGGGGTGGGGGTGGGGGAATCTAGGTTCAAAGAGTTAATGCAGTTCTGTGAATAGTATTTTTAAAACAATGACAGCACTTGAATTAAAGGCAGGTATCTTTTCTGCTGGATTTTAATGGTGATAATAATGAGAATTTTAATGCTGATGATGATGAAAATGATGATGAAGACGCTTTTGACAAATGGACATGACGAAAATGAGTTAGTGATGACTATGACAACTAGTCCTACCATTTTAAAAGTAGTGTACATACTTTAGCTACAAGAGTAATAAGCAATGAAAACAAGATTATCATAATCAACATCTGTGAACAACTCGATGTCTCACATGTTTGTGCTGTGTTTTGGACATACATATTTGTTTACTGACAGTGTAAGACTGCAGGAGCATGGAAGAGAAATGGCAGTTAAAATAAACTGCTTTGATTTTAATCACTCTTTTGCGCATGACACATCATCACAGTTATAGGCAATTCGTGAGTTTTTCAGGAGAGGCAAAACGTGTAATACAAAATACAAGAAAATAATGCAAATCTCAAGCTGTCATGCTCTTTTTGAACGAATGACTATGTAACTTACTTTCTCTGTGACATTTAATGGGTATATTGGGTTGCAGCAGGCATAAAAGTAGCCCAGTCTGCAAACTGCCTTTCTCTGAGCCTGGCAATCTGCCTATGTCTGTGATGATATGGTAGTGGAAGACCAAGGACTTAATATCAACATTCTTAATATCTTGTTAAGAAAACATTACAAAATGTTAACAAAATAAATCTACAGACCAAAGTTATTCTGACATTATGTAGTTATATAAATTTAACAAAAGTAAACAATTTGTACAATGTCTGTTAACAAAACATAGGGAACATCTACAAAAAAAAATGTACAAATACTACTATACACAATCCTCAAGTAAACATAATATTCTTCATTTGTATAATGTTATCCAAAGTCTAACTACTCGTGTTATCTGTGTCAACACAGTTAGAAATAACAGCATTTTATACCCAATATTTGAGAATAATGGCAGTAAACGCATAAAGCTTCCAGAAGCTCCTCCAAACTCTGTTGGCAACCACCTGTACATTTATTTATGTCCCAATGGAAAACTGCATTTTGAACCCCCAAAATTTGCACCATGGACTGCAAAATTTGCACGTAAAAAGTGGTAAACGTGGCACCAAAATTTACAAACAATTTGCAAAAATAAAATTATAACTTTGTTGTATTTATCACCAATCATAAATAACTGGACTGCCTGAATCATTTTCTAACTTCCTCATGTACGCTTAGTGTTTCCTCGTGACCCTGACACACTTTCAAACTGCTCATACCCGCACACTAATGTGAATGGTGTCATTATAACTGGCCTAAGTATTTGGAGCAAAATTATATCAAATGTTTCATTTGACCTTACTTGTGGAATATGACTTCATATATATCAACACTAACTAACATGATAGCCTTCAATCATGTTCTAGGCATGCTTGATTCATTTAAACTGCAATACAGATATGTGGTCAAACTTAATGCAGGGTATATTTTAAGAATGGAAGGTTTTCAACTTTGAACTCCATGTTCCGCTTATACAAATCCCTAAACACCACAGACTAGCCATGTGGCAATTCTGTATATATTCATAACACGACCTTGTACTTGTAGTCCAAATCAAAATTATGTTAGTTGCCATGCGATACACCAGGATCAGTCAAGTAGACTGAGAGATACTTATAAGCAGTTACCACAATATACAGTCATTTTCACAAAACAGTCATTTATGTGTTGTAGGTGAGCAAACAGGATCAGATAACCCCAAAAAGTTCCAATGAATTATAATTACAAATACTCATCAACAACATGGGTCTGCAGGTAAAATATTCATGGATCAGTCGCTGGATAACAGTAGAGCTGATCCTAAGTGATGTTTGTTGTGTTTACACTGACAATCAAAGCCTCAGCTTTGAGTGGCTTGTTGATTCTGATGTGTTGGACAATGGCTGATCACTGCTACACAAGCACTGAAAGTCCTTCCACATACTGAGCATGCATCAGATGCCTGGTGAGTTTGTGTTTTAAGGCGTGTCAGCACGATTACGGCTATATTACTCAGATGCCTGGTAACATCACTGCCAGATTATCTTCCATCAACACTAATAGTGCTAGGCATTTGTGGGCAGCAACTTGATCTGCTTGATTGAATGTTGGCCCCATATTTTTATTTCACCCTGAAGATTGCCACCCTCCTCTGACTGTGAGGCAGCTCCACATGCTCAGCACTGGTGTCTCCTGGATCACCACCAACATGCGAAAATATTCGATGCTTGCTTTTGAAGGAGTTGGATATCTGTGTGAACTGAATCGAAGCACACCTCACAAGGTTTAACAGGCAATTCACTTGCGTTGTGCTGTCTTTGTGTATTGTACGTACCTTTGCAACTTTGGCTGAAGAACTCTGCACCTAATAGTGCTGCTCAGCTAAATCACAAGAAACACATGTGATCTCTTTTCTGCTGAGATGCTGTTCATGAAAAAGTCACTCACAGTAACCTGAACTACTGTTAACCCTTATACTGCGACACTTCCATCAGTGCAGCTGCAGTGGCCGATGACAGATACATGCTGTTACCACATTGCTGTGTAAATTGCCAGCTGATGACTTTGATACTAGCATAACTGTACTCTTGCTGCATTTCGTAGTTCAGTAGGTCATGGCAGATTTACATGCATTTCGTGTAAGCCACAAAAGTTGATTAGAGCTTTTTTATCTGCCTGCCATGCAACAAGGGTTAATAAGAAGAGATTTTGCTGGTCCCTGCAATTTTAGTTTAACTGACTTCCACTGCATAAACTCTGTTCAGGGTATTGCATGCAGATGACGAAATTCCAAGTCAGCATTACAATGTTATCCACCGAAATCAACATATCTTATATTACTGTTTCAGCAAACTCATCCTTGTCACTGTCACTTGTGTCCGTCAACTGTACAACTCCTACATATCCAACAACATTATTGGCTGCAGCATTTGATGCCATGGCCATGGATGGTTCACTCATCACATGTCCATTTTCAATCTTAGAGCCAGAAAATTCGAAATTGGAAGCATTCTGATGCACAGTTTTTGATGGTCCAATTTTTCCTTTTAGATACATTTCATTCTCAAAAGCAGACCCCCCATTCATATGAGATGATCTGATGTTGTCATGACCATTCACCATGGATGCTTCGCCATTCCTTCCCTGAAGAGCACCGTTCATTACATTTTTCTCTGGGCGGAATGCTTCAATGTTTTGGTAGAATCCCACAGTATTATTCTGTGCAACCATCTTGCCATTCTCATGAGTGCCAATATCCACAGGAAGCCGATTTCTGTTTCTTTCCTCAACTGACTGGCATCGCCTCATGATCATGTAGGGCTGTCCTTGACCTCCGACCTGACCTTTGTCCCCCAGGTCATTTGCGTAAATCCCTTGTTGCTGCAGTCGCTGGTCAAGGATATATTGCTGTTGTTGCTGTTGACGCTGCTGAGTGATGCAAAACCGCCTATCTGCGAGCGAGACAGGCTGACGACCCCTGGAATGACCTTGACCCACATTTCCAAGATGATTTTGACCTTTGAGGTTAGGGTAGCCTCTCTGGAGGTCTGCAAGAGGAGTGGTTGATCTCTCTGATGATGTATATGATGTGTTTTGGGGTTCAGATGAAGAACTTGATGTAGACCTGTGGATTGAAGGCAGTGCAGAGTTAAATCTAGTCCCAGTTATGCGATTGATTCAAGATTCAAGATTATTTATTTAGGCAAAAGCCAACCAGTTATGGAGTCTGTCTTTGCAGCCCTTGAATCATCACCCTTACTATAAAATAATTACTATACATAACCTAACATTAGGCAATGGTTTAATTACATGCTATAGAACCACAAGTCCTCCTGTGCAAGCAAGAACATCACTGCATACAGCAAATGTGCACATTTTCGGGCGCATTCATGATGTCCTCTGGTCTTAAACATCTTGGGCCGAATGCACAACAAGCAACAGACAGTCATGACTAAAATCGTGCATGAAAGAAGTAATTTCCAAGCAATTTAGTTGCTTTATCTCTGATCTGTAACTGGCTTTAGTTGCTTACTATGAACACAGCCCCTAGACTCCTTGTGGGCATATATTTTTTTCTTCTCTTTGGCCCTTTTGCTTAACACTATGCCACTAGCTATGGGCTGTTGTGCTGCACCAGTTGTGATGTCAGTACTATTAGAGATGACCCAAACAAGGAAGTTAAACCTCTACTGTATCTCAAACTGTTCTCATGATCAGGAATCTTAACCAGAACCTGCAATTTCTCCTGGGGTACCTTTTTTTTTTTTAGATTCCTGCACATTAGTTGCAGCAGGATAATGTGCACACCCTCTAGATGTTTGTTAGAAATATGGGCTGCTGTGATGCATCAGTTGTGATGCCAGTACTATTAGAGATGACCCAAAGAAGGAAGTTAGCCATCAAAAGTAAGGGCATGACAAATTGGCAGTCACCATCTATAGTTTCAAATTTGTTAGCAGAACTTAATAAGTCCTCCTTGTGATGGAGGAGGATGTGGCAAGAATCAACGGTGGTATGTATGCTAATGAATGAAGCAAAGATATATATAAGTATAGCTGACTAGTCAGCACATTATTTTCTAGCTCTTCCGAATCAGTTCCAGCCATCTTGGCTTGCCTAGAGACCAATATTCCTTTTGCTTAGGAAAATCCACAGAATAAAAGGATCGCCATTTTTGTGCATCCATGTTGACCAAATAAAGGTAATCCAGGCCAAAAGATGAAACCCAATAAATGCTTTCTGGTCCCTGCTAGGATCCCTTTAGATTAACTCTGAACCCTGGGTTTCCTGAAATGTGTTTATTTATATGCTCTGAACAGAAAATTACAATATTCCTGTTTAGACACCTCTGGTGTAATATAATTTCTAATTCATCTCCTGAAACTGCAACGTATGTATTGCAACATTTTAGGATTAGCAACTAGAGGACATTCAAACATTTCAGGGTCATGGCTTCCTTCAAAGAGTTTGTTAACAGATGGAAGATGAAGGATCACCTGCAAAATAGTGAGTAAACTTTTGATCTGTTTATCTCCTCTCTCCCTGCAAGAAATTATGCACATCCCTTTTCCTTTTTTTGCTTTTTTTCCCTCTGGTTCCTTACACTGTGCTACTAAGCCCTTACACACTTACACACCACACAAATTCATTTTCCCAGCCTTTTACAGTCCTAGAAGAACAAGTCTATAACTCCATTTACTCAACTGTTGAGACATCAATGTTCAAAATTAAAGTCGCCTCAACTATTTCTTTTCAATTTGAACATTCACAATTAAGTATTAATAAAAGACTCATATAAAGAAACTAGAACTCACACAATTTGTAGAGTAGCCTTCCAGGAATGGTTTGCTGTGTGCAACTCAATTCAATAACATATAAAAACTGAGTGAGACCTTATGCTTTATGGGACTGCATTGTTAAAAACATATAATGTAGCATGTAGCGTTCACCAATGCCAGAAAGCAGTAAATGATGTCCTTACAAAGTTCTTACCTGATGGAGGGATGTCTGTTAACAGACTCCACGGACTGGTAGACTGGGGGCGGAGCATAGGGAGGTGGAGAGAACGACTGACTTCTTTGGAACCGCCCATGAAATCTAGGAATGGGCAGATCATCCAAGTCTGTGTCACAAATCTCATTCACCCCTCCTTGATCCAAAAAATGGGAGGGACCATTTTTAGGGGTGTGGCCTATGGTGTGGAAGGCGGACCTCTGGGTATGGGAAGTAGTGCCATTCTGGTGGTGAGGCAACTGCTGCTGCATCGATTTTCCCTGATTTGGCTGAACCAGAGCGATAGGAAGCTGGTGAGCATTTTGGTAGATCTGCGCTGGATCGTGAGCACCCATTGCATTCAGATTGGCTCTCCTTATTGGCTGAGCATACAAATCTCCATTCATGGCTTGAAAATGGTCACGAGGGACATCCATCATGTTGCCGGTGCCAGAGTCTCGCACTGGACCCTCCATCTGCAAGTGGGTCATTATCTGATGATCCATCTCGGAGTTCTGGCCAGGAACTCGGGAAGACATGCTGTTGGGCACATCAAAATTGTCTCTGCCCATGTTTGCTTTCTCTACAGCATTCAAGTAACTCTTAGGCCTGAGTTGCTGTGTTTGGGTATCTAAACCAAGCTGCCCATTGCCCATAGCATTGCCTGCCCGTGACACCTGCTTTCCGTGAACTCTTGGTGGTTTGGGAGGGGGCATTTCCAGGTTAGGATCCCTCTGGAGATGAACGGGTTGTCCGATGAAGTTCGGCTGGGGTCCTGAAGGAAATACTTCATCAATCTCTTCATAGTTGTCAGTAGATGAGTTAGCAATGGGAACAAATGCATTTTGATGGTGAGCACACAACTGGTTTTTGTGTACTGGGTTTGGATTAGGGTATTGCAGGTTCTGATTGGGGTTTAGGGCCATGGGAACAGTTTGGTTCACACTTGGTGGGGTCATTTTGTTGTGGGATGCATTAGAGTTCTTGAGTATTCCATTTGGAACCATGGGCGGTGAATGTACAAGATTTAATGGTTTAGATGATGTGATGTTGTCAGGCATGGCAGGGTTATTATTGAGCTGCTGTGAGGCAGCACTTTTAGCCATGGGCCCAGAGGGCTGAGACTGGCGGTTGACATGTGCTGAATGATGCAGTTCCAGGGTGGAATCAGGAGTCTGAGGATCTGATACAATTTTTCTCTGCACATTTTCCCACAGTGTCTGACCCTGACTTGACCCATCCCCTAGCACAGTCTGCCATCGATCTGGCACTCCACTTTTGCTGGCACCAGAATCTGTCCTGCTTAATCCACCTGTTTTGGGACTCGATGAAGCATCTACAACTGTCTCCTCCTTCTTCGCATTTTTCTCTTTCTTTGACAACTTTTTCTTTCCTTTGTTCTTGATCGCCGGCTGAGGTTCCGGTGTTTTTTCTTTAGATGGCACCAATTTCTTGGTATCCTGAGTTGTACTGTCTTGAGTCTGTTGAGACGAGGTAGAGATTTCTGAGGTTTGGCGACTGAACTGATTCTGAGCACTACTAACTGCTTGTATGTTCCCACCTGGCATACTGCCTGGGTTTGGTATTTCTGTGGTCTGGGATGGCACCAGTGCCAGTCCTGGGGTGAGTTTGTGTTGCACTGGAGGACCGTTCAGTCCTCGCATCAGTGATGAATTATTTGAAGAACATGATCCCTCAGGGCTGCAGTAGCTTAGAGAACTTCTTGTGGATGGTATGTTCTCATAGACAATTGGTCCTGTCTTTGTGATGTTTCTTAAGTCATATGTGATAAGTGTAGGTAGCTCATCATCTTCGTCATTTCCCACCAGTGTTTGTTGCTGCTGTTGCTGCTGCAGCTGCTGCTGTTGTTGCTGAGAAGTTTGCTGTAGCTGTTGTATCTGTTGTTGATGCTGCTGTTGTAACTGTTGTAGTTGTTGCAGCTGCTGTTGTTGAAGGTATGCAGGTAAGTGATAAGGTGGAAGAGGTGCTGGACTGTACACGTTTGGATTGTACTGGTACTGGTTCTTGAAGTGGTAAGGCTGCGGGGTGTGAGATCTTGCCAGCTTGGCTGGTCTGTAGTCCAGGTCATCATCTGTCGTCCTGCTGCTGGACAGTCTCTCTTGCCTCGGGGTTGGAGTCATGGCTCTTCGCTGGAGCTGACTAAACGTCAAAGATGATTCAACATTATCCTGACTAGAGTCAGAATTACTTCCTGCACCCCCATTGCTATTACTGTTATTGACATTATTCACATTCTTGTTTGCATTGCTGTTCACCTCTCTTTTTGCTGCCTGATCAGATTCTTGGAGGTACCTCATCTGTAGACTGAGGATCAGCAAGAGTTGTTCCCTGTCCAACCCATGTAACGTGACTGCCCTCCGTCCTTTCTTGCGATGTTCCTTCAACTTTCCAGCCCCACCCTCAGCACCAATCAAAGAAGCTGTCTGGCTGGAGGCGGAGCTCCCAGGACTGCCTTCCCGCAACATACCACGCCGCGGCTGGCTGAAGCTGTGACAGCGTCTCATTCTACAGGCTTCTGCGTATCCCATGGGGACATCTGATGGGCTGTAGATCAGATCACTCGGCGTTGTGTTTCCATCATCATTTGTGTTATTGTCTTCATCATTTGTGGTTGCATTGGCATTGGTGTAGATGTTGACAAGGGTGGTAGCGTTTGATGTGGATGTTGTTTGGGCAGGCAGCATGGTGTGATGTTCTGTATAGTTGTCGGAGGAAGTTGGACTCGACGGAGGACTATAAGTATCATCATAGTCAGCATCCTGAGAAATACACAAGAATTTAAGGCTAAAACCAAAACAATAAATCAACAAATATAACATGAATATTAGTTTATCAGAAACACAAGCAATTTCACACAGTGATATTCTTTCTTATTTTAGATCATATAATGCTACAGCTCCAAAACTGAGATATTTTTTAGATCTCACAACATGATGTAGACTATGAACATATGAAATAACTTAAAAGCACATGACGCTCAATTCTATATGCTCCAAAATGATACAAGCCAAATTAATGTGGTTCTATCCAAATATTGTACCCCTTTTTCACCTGCATGTTTCTAAATTCTTATGTCAGATCAATGAACTCTTTTCTTAAACCAGTGTTCATACACATGAAGCACCTGGGGTGCACCATCAAAGTTTCGTTTGAAGATAAGTACACCTATCTTGGCATTCCTTAACAAATGTGATCCTCATTTTTTTTTCTTTATATCTTCATGTAATCAATAATGATCACTCAATATCTGCCAAATCTGGAAAGCTGAGAAGGACATAGTCATAACAACTGACAACTCAGCTATATTACTTTTATAAATTTACTTAGTCTTCAGCCAGTAAAGCCTGCCCTGCAATCATAGAAATTTGGTTCTTTTGAAAGTTTCTTGAAAATTTCTTCAGTTTCAAAATTTGTCAAACACTCTACTTCTACCATTCATGTAAGATTCAGTGTCTCTGAGGTGAATGGCTCAAACGTTGTTGGTAAATTACAATCATCTCATTCATAAGAAAAGCAAACATAGATGATTCACTCATCCGGTCATCCTTCTCCTCACCTCCAGATATTTTCGCCTCCGCTCAGTTCTGTATACAAGCAGGGAGATCACTCCAGCAACCACACATACAAGGGCAACAACTCCGTAGATGCCAATCATGGTGAAGAGCATACTGGGAAGGACGTCCTCCACATCCTCACATCCTGAGACTCCACGCATTGTCAGGTACACAAGATCTGGCAGGGAATATGGTGAAGATCTTATGTTGTGTTAGATCTACATTACTGACACCATTCTTCCCTTCCTCGTCACCTACACACACCCATATTTTCAAGGAATTAAATCATTCAATCTGTCATGTGTTCAAGTTAAAGTTCCTTATGATACCTTTAACTCTTACAGTGCAGTGAAACCCTGAATCTGCCCTCAGACCAAACTTTAGAGGGTGTCTCATCTGATGGATTTGTTAAACCAGAATGTCTATTATAGAATACAAAACAGCTGGGACTTGTGAATGTGTGCAAACTAGGAAAGGGAATATGATAGGTCATGACTATGTGAAGAGGGTTCCACTTTATTTTAAAACGCTATATGAAAGTGTTACCCTGTCTCAGAGTTGTATTCAATAACCAGGGTGTCTTAGACATTCAATCCAGAAAGTTGGACCAATACAGATTTTGTGAAGATGAACAGACATGACAGTGTGACATCAAAACTTTGTAGATGTTCGTCTATTGGACAATTCATCCAGAACTTTCTAGCTTTTTGCCGGGCCAAAGTCAAATTTCATCGGTCAGGACCAGTGGTCTGGCACTTGCTGACATGTCCACTGCCTGCTTTAAGGATAAGTGTCAGCGTTTTCTCCAGAGAGCATGATAGTGTGATCCCCCTTCAAAAAGGCACTGAGTGTGTGCCAATCTCCCTTCCTTGCATTTCAAAGTTCACATTACTTGAGAAAAACCTAAAATCTGTCTAAAAATTTACAAATCCCCTTCAAATTTATAGTAATGGGACACTGTCACCCCAACTCATATGACCTGGAGAAAACACTGAGGGAGCTCAAAAACTTCCCTCCTGCTTTAGCAAGTTATGACAATGTATGTTGGATCCATTCTAAGAGTCTCATGTATACGTACTTCCTTCTTCCACTTTCTCCAACTCCAGCTTGTCCCTCTGGAACTGGGTGGCACACTGACACACTCTCTCCCTGCGGTTGTAAGAACACGCTGATACACTCAGGAGAGGTTGCAACACATGTGTTCCAGTCAGCACAGCGGCAATGATACACAGCACAGCAGCTACAGCACACAACAGCAGAACTGGATACACCTGTGGGAAGATTTCATATGGAGTTGAAGAGAAAAAGGCCAAGAAGGTTTTCAAAAAAGCTCAGGGGCATGAAACCCTTTCTTATAAATAGACAAATCCAGTGCCAAAATCTATTCCAACAATAAGAGATGTTTTTGACTTCATCGACTGACAATATTCAAATCTCTCAATAAGGTTAGATCACTGCCAGCTTCTGTCATGTTATTGTCTGGCTGGAGTCCATGCTCAATGGATAAAGACCAGATAAAGTTAAGTACAGGTTGGTCACTGCCCATGTATATTAATATTTACAGTTTATAATAGAATCTGCAACCAACATCAAGCAGCAAAGTCTAACAAAAACATCACCATTGATGTTTTTCATCTAGGAAAATTACTTTTGGGCTGTGCTGAAGTCTCTGAAAAGGTCAATCATTCTAAGAGACTGTTTAACACTGCCATATAACTGGAAGATGGAGGATAATAATATACATGGCCGTTTGTCAGGTACCAATGTTCATTATGCCTCTGTAAGGAAATGTACTTTTACATTTAATGAAATCAGAGAAGAAATGTGGACAATACTGTAAATAAACTGGATATACAGTTTCTCTGTGTCCCCCACTCAAGAATTAAACAAACAAGAAATGCCTGCAATAGAGATCAAACTTTGTACCCTGCGTTTTTCACGCCCAGTGTTCTAACCACTGCACTTTTAGGTCACTAAAGTTCATGGCGCTAGCAAACTAGACTACATTGTTTAACGTTATTGGGTAGGGCTACTGGTTGAGACCAGTATAGTGATAATGTTTCAAACTCCCAAATCCCAAATAATCGAACACGTCATAATGGAGATAACTGTGGAAATAATCTTCTGGCCAGTAAACATTGACGCAGTTACCTCTCTTAGATAAGACCTCAATCCACTATGACGAGAGAGAGAGAGAGACAGACAGACAGACTCTCGTAGGCATATCGCTACTTACCAAGAACTTGTACCTCTTCCAGAACAGTAGCAGAATGGACAAGCCCGCGCATCCTCCCTGGTGACAAGATAAAAAAAAATGGTGAATTATAGAATACGGTAATAATAACAGCTTTATGAACCTGTATAACAGAGGCCTACGTAAATAGAAGCCTAGAAGCAATTCTTACATTACAAGTAAAACGGTCACCTTCAGAAGAATGGATTATCATGAACAGTGTTATGCTAGTCTAGGGGGCGGTAAAAGGTGTGGGGGAGACAGATTTTTTTTTTCCATCAACAAGTAACAGGTACATCATGTAACTCTGCTCTCATGTCATTCTCACCCAGTTTGATGTTCATTTTTACACCCTGACATTATCGTAGCATAATACGAGAACTTCTCGTTGCACACGAATAAAAGAAGATGGCAATAATCATAACGATGACAATAATAACAACCCACTAGCAATGGCCGCAGGACGATAGACAAAAAAGTAGTCCGCACGACTAGAGAAGAGATAAATATCACCCTAACTAAGATTAGACCAGCTGTCTAGTCTAGGCGTCTCGCTGGCCTTCAGGGCATGATCTTAAGAAGACAAAGTACCTGTACATGTATCTTGTCTCAAAATGCAATACAGCATAGTGCACGAACCAGTTTAATCGCATTCCGCTTTACAGAAAGTTCACCAATTACAACTGCAATAATATTCAGAAAATAGGTACATGTATGAAAGTCGAACACAACCAGCTTTGTTTAATCACACCCTCCGCTTTACTGCAAACGTGCCTATTATCCCTTGAAGTTTCGGTTACGTGGAAAGAAGTGTTTCACTTGTATGGATTGAATGCCCGCGGCATTTGCAAGTGTCATGATGCAGTTTACTCTTGTGGGAGAAGGAAAATGACATGGACTAGTTAAGACTACAATGTGGTTAGCAGTGGCGATGCATTATTAAGGGCTGGTGAGGCTAAAACCCCATCATTTTATATGTGCCTGTGGAACATTGCACTGCAAACACCCAAATTTTGCATCAACAATGGCAAAATTTGCACACGAAATGTGGTAAAATTTGCAAAAAAAAAAATCGCAAAAAATAGCTTCTTAAGTTCACTCTTTAATATATTTATCACCACATCGCATTGTTTAGTACGATATCGTTGCAAAGTTGTTACAAATGGAAAACATTTTCTGTGTTCCCGTGGACGCAATATTGTGACTGTGGCATATAAAGCGCATTGTAGAGCCAAACTCGGGTAAACTTGCACTAAGTTTGCGGAAAATGTCTAAATTTGCGAAAATTTACGACATTGCAGCAAAGTCGCTAAAATAT
>JAWQUT010000330.1:676679-687525 GCA_033807755.1 Ellobium chinense
GAAAGGGGGGGGGTGAAAGAAGGGTGGGGGGGAAGGTGATAATGAGGACGAGATATTCTCAGGACAGATGCGCACAAGTAATATAAAGAAGAGACGATATGAAGCGAGCTGCGGCCAGAGATGTCGTATGCCTACTCATTACTGATAAACATGCCCCATGTAAGCTTTTGAGTCTGACGTGGTGAGCAAAAAGTAGGGAAGGAAAGAGAAACGGTAAAGAGAAAGAGAGAGAGACAGACAGAGAGAGAGAGAGAGAGAGAGAGAGAGAGAGATTAAAGACAGTGATAGGGCTAGCGTGCTAGGCTTTTTTATAAAGGAAGGGGAGGGAAGTGGCACGTCAAGACTTATCATTGACTTTAATCTTTAAAAACAACAACAAAACAACCTCATTCTTTCTTTAGTCATTTAGACTAAGTCTTTTTAACTTATTATCCACATTACCCCTCTTTCACTCTTCCCATCTCTTTATTCTCCCCCCCCCCCTNCGCCCACACATTTATTCTGCTCTTCTGTTTAACCTTAATAACATTTTTTCTCATGATGACCAGAGCTACCCCCCCTCCTCCCGAGCCCCAGTCCGGCATCGCCCCTGAGAAGAAAGTAAGGCCAAAAAGTCCAGGAGTGGAGGCCAGGGACGGGTAGAGATTGTCCAGGCGTATAATCAAAAGGCAATTTGATACATCTAGGATTATCCAACACTGTACTGTGGACTGGGTCGTAATTCGACGCCCCTGTAGTGTTCGCGGCGAGCCGTTGTCAAGTTATATTACCAAACGTGATGCATTCATGCTTTCTCTGGGTCTTTGGATGTGGCGATAGAGAGACAAAATAACAAAACCCACAGAAATGGAAAAGAAAGAAAGAAAGAAAAAAAGAAAGAATAAAGAAAGAAAGAAAGAAAGAAAGAAAAAAAAAGAATAAAGAAAGAAAGAAAGAAAGAATGAAAGAACCATACAAAAATGAAAAGAAAAAGGAAGAAAAGGATTAATGAGAAAAACTGACTATGAGACGCCAGGAAACAGAAGGAGAGAGAAGACACAAGACAAAGGAAAAGAAAGAAAGAAAGAAAGAAAGAAAGAAAGAAAGAAAGAAAGAAAGAAAGAAAGGAAATCTGGACAGATAACACAGAAAACCATCAAACTTAATAAATCGCATTAATATTTTTACCAGATTTAAACACAAAATGCACCACTCAGATGCTTGATGCAACTCGCAGCCCTCGTTTTCTTCTTGTGCTCTGTCACCGTGAGAAAAGAACAAAAAATGCAGTGAGTGAGCACTCTCCGAGAATGCACGTCTAATAGGCTTACGTCATGGTGTGAGCACGGGCACAGCCTAATGACTGCTCACTTTAAAAAAAAATCCACGTTCGTATACCGTCGAGTCTCAACATACTCTAAACCATTTCCTAGGCACGGCCTCTACTCATCTTCACTACAATCTGTCACTTTCTGTCTTCCATCGTCTTATCTTTAACATTTTGCATTGCCGTTTAAAGAAAAAAAAAATTCCTTAGCGGTATCTCTTTCCTCGCTTAGTAGGTGTCTCGTATCTCTTAAGAACCATAACGAGAAAGTTAAAAATATTTACATAACAAAGATAGAATTTCTTCATTTTTTTCCCGTTTTTTCTCTTTCCTTACTGTCATCTCAGATTCCTTTATTTTTTTCCCCACAGCCCTGTTGTTTTTTGTTTCTTCCTTCCGGTCCTTACAACCATGACGTCTCATGATATTCCGGCCATTTTATTACTGCTGTCTCTTTGAACGTTTCCCATCCTTTCCCTCTATTATTTCTTTCCCATTCTCATGATTCGCCCCTGTCCATTAGAATCATTCCTCTACCCCCACCCTCCTTCCAGTCCTCCTCCATCGCTCGTCCCCCCCCCCCCCCCNGAACTCTTCTCTTAACCCACCCAGGGATCCGCCTCTGTCACTCCACTCCTTCCCGGATGCGACACTGTCTCCATCTCCGCTCGGATGTTACTCACCCCCAGGCCAGCCAAGGCGTGGGAAACTCTCTCAAGCCCGTGCTTTGAAGTGATTGGCCGCAACTCTCCTTTGTTTACATTTTGTCAAAATATTACGGTCAGGGATTTCCAGCCTGGCATATATAACGACCCCCAGACATGATTATGGGGGAGGAGGGGGCACGGTGTCTGAGCTCAATAAACATTCTGTTATTGTTATTGTTATTGTTGGCACAATGCAACGAATATATATTAAAGTGGATAGCAACTTCGCAAATTCCAAGGTTTACGCCAAGACCTAACTAAATGAAAAAAAAAAAAAAAAGGTACGAATTACTAGACTAATTGACCTTACCTTTGTTTTGACATGGTGGATGACTTTTAAGACAAAGGTACGCTGAACATTATGGACGGAAAAGAAAACATTCACTGGCCTTGACGGGGGTAAATCATGAAAGAGAGTTACAACAATATGGAGAAGACAATCAAAATCCACAAGACATGTACTGATGAGCTAGAGTTTCATTCATAATGAGAATTTACTTTGGTGACAACTAGAAAACAAGAAGATAGTAAATGGAGCAAAGGCAGACGAAGATAGAAAATTTCTAATAGGGTGGCAAGTTGATGGGAGGCACAAAGCAATAGTGATATGTTGAGGCGGACAACAGACTGGCAGAACTGGAGGTTCATGAGCGCCTAGGCCAGTCGGCATGGCACTTGGACAAGAAGAAGAATAAGAAGAAGAAGAATAAGAAGAAGAAGAAGAAGACGCTGGTTTAAAAGGTGATGTTCAAGGGTACTCCGAAACAATACAGGCGGGAAACCCTTGCATTACACGGACCTCAATTGGCAAGGGCATGAAAGGCACAGATGATGGATGATCACAATGACAGAGAGAAAGACAGACAGGAAAAGGAGGGAAGGGGGCTGAAGGGGGTGGGATCCAAAGGGGGAGAGGGAAGGGAAGGGAAGGGAAGGGAAGGGAAGGGGAATTCAGTAAGAAATGATGGAAACCGTTTCCTTGTTTACATTTTGTCACTGAAGCATTTTGTCAGAATTTACAAGCAACATGAAGGTTTTTCGGGGNGGGCGGTAAGTGGGACATAAACAGGGGTGGTGATGATGGGTGACAAAAATAAGAGAAGCTGGGATACAGGAAAGGGTTTGGGGCTTGTGAGACAATGACAACCCGATCTGCACTATTATATCAGTGCTCTGAAAACAACATCTGACAAAACATGTGATTGACAATACTGACATGTTAATAATTTGTATTTGATACAATTTCGCCATTCAGTTAAACGGCACAACAAAAACAACAACAACAACAACAACAACAACAACGGCATCAGCAGCGGCGACAACAACCGCAACAACAACAACAACAAGCTCACATGATTCCTGACACGAAAAGATATGGATGAAGGAAAGTTCTAGGGTGTACAAAATGTAGAAATGAACCTACAGGTATGTCAGTGTGCATAGTTGAGTGGAGGTGTGGGGAAGGGCGGCGGTATTACAAAAAAAAACTTTCGCTTTTTAAGAACCTCAAGGCAAGAGTAACCAAATTAGGTGGAGAAGGGGAGGGGGCGGCTGAAATATTCGGAAAATATGTCAAGACCAATACCTAAATCAGTATGTTATGCGCCTTAGAATGGAATATATATACGTCCGTCTCCAGTTAAAACATGACACCACTGTTAGCGAAATGTAATTGAAACAACATGTTGCCTTTCTCTTGCTTTAAGTGTTTTTTTTTCTTTGGGTTTATCAGAGGCAGCCTGAATGTTGTCCGTCATATGGCTGCCACAAGAAAACCGCTCACATGCTGAGCGCATATTGTTAGGCGAATGAAAAACATATTTTGAAAAAAAGTGCTCGGAAATGAAACGCAGATATTGTCTTGGGGAGCGGGGGTACATTTCGCCAAATGTTATGTGAGAAATTTATGACGCCTTTTGAGTTGACAGGCCTTGTATGCTAAACCGTATACTGTCACAGACTCACAGATCGTTTTGTTCTTGATCTTAGACGGATCAACATAAGGTTTACCTTTTAACTTTAACGATGCGGTCACATAAATAATCATTAAGCTGTTTTTTTAAAACGTCACAGATAAAGGAGAATACAACAGCTGCGAAAGAGAGAAAAGGAGATAGAAAGAGAAAGAGAGAGAGAGAGAGAGAGAGAGAGAGAGAGAGAGAGAGAATGATGGATGGACAAATAGACAATCAGACAAGCGGACAAAAAGACAGACNGGGGGGGGGGGGAGGTTTGTTTTCGGAAAGAACCGAACTAAGGCCAGCATCAAGACTAATTGAAATACATGTACTAACCCAAACTAAAAACACCCCAACTTCATGATTCTAAAGCTCTCGAAAACACGCTCTGCTCCAACACCTCAAACTTTGGGTGAAAATACACAAATAGACTTTAAAAAGACGAAAAAAATTCTTTTTCGTTTCCAACTCCCTTCTCCCCTCAAATTGAAAAAAAAAAAAAAAAANAAAAAAAAAAAGTCCAGTCTCTCTCCCTCTCTCAACAAAAAAAAAAAAATTGGAAGGCTCAGAGGAGAATGGTGTTTCTGAAGAATTATTTAAGCATTCAGGTACCACGGCAGGGAAACGTTATCTCGAACTCGAAGATTTTTTTAAAGCGTTGTTAAAGGCGAGTATTTTTGTTCCGCCTCTTTCGAAACGCACCTGAAGAGTCCTCCTTGAGATACAAAGGGACTGATGTCAGGAAGGTAAATGCAGCTGGGATCGATTAAAATATTTGTGGCTTGATTATGTTGTTGTCGCTACCTCTGCCTCGTGTAATATTTGCCGCCGGCGCGGTTAATGAAGCAGGGTATGGTTTATGTAAGTAGTTTGTTAGCTTGTCTTTGTAGCTAGCGGTATCGTGTTTAAATATTCTTGGCAGTCGCTGTTGAGGAAATCGCCGAACCTCATCAAGAACGTGTATCGAGTCAAGGATGAGAAATTTGACGGTATAGATGACGATAATGATGGTGAATAATAAAGACGATATTCAAGCAGGCGATTATGGTGTAATAAATATTCGTTTTTATAAGAAAAGAGTAAAACAAAAACAAACAATGAGATTATGATACCCCTGTAGATAATGATGATGATGACAATAATGATGACAATAATGATGATATTTTAAGATGTATTCAATCCGAGGAAGTATCAGATTTCATCCGAAAACTGGTCGACATCTTATGAAATCTTCACTGTGATCAGAGTAGTTTAAAATATTAAGGTGCAATTCCTTATTTCTTAACTTCGCTGATTTAGACGGAACTTTTTGATTTTTTTTTCAATTCCTCTTTCAGTTTAGTGTTTTCATTACCATCTTGACGAAGAATACTGATATTCCGACAATTTAATATAATTTTACGAATATTCATTTCTTTCCCTGGTGTTTGCGATTTTAAAGTGCCTTTTTCTCAATCTTAAACACAGATTTAATCTATATTAATAAAACGCTTCAGCCAAATTTGTGTCACAGATTTCTTGAGAGCTACGTAACGTAAAAACATACGGTTATCACCTAAATTCGTATAAAAATACACAAAAAGTAACTATACACATCAGTCCTCTTTATTTTTTTTACCCTTTTTTTAAAAAAAAGAATGTGTATAGCAACGAAATACAATCTCCGATAGATCTTTTCAATCCGCCCGATTCGCCAATCGTCCAACATTTTCACGGAGTCGAATGCATTCGTCTATGGTGCCTTTCGGTGCGCTAGGTATTCTTTCGCCGCTGGTGCGTTGCCTGCCTGCCCATTTGTAAAATGGGTATTAGTCTTGTCTTATATATATTACGTCGTGGATATGATTTGGTAGACAGCATAAGTTAGCCTCAATTTCACATATTATCGGAGTCAAAATAGTGGCATTGCAGTAGAATTAGACATTAACAAATCCAAGGAGCAAAATTTGTTTAAAAAACATTAAAAACCTCACAACTTCACAATGCTGTCCGTGTTCGCCGGTAAGTGATACCGGAAGTAGCCTAGTGACCGGAAACGCCCACCTGTGGCGAAGCTTCTTCACCCCGCCATTCTTCACGTGCTAGAAAGGTCATCGTAGAACAAGGCACGCTAGGCATCTTGACTTGATTAGTTTAACTGGCAGCCAACGCCAGGCCAAGGAGAAAAAGAAGAGAAAAAAGAAAAGAGAG
This sequence comes from Ellobium chinense, assembly GCA_033807755.1. Classification (NCBI taxonomy): domain Eukaryota; kingdom Metazoa; phylum Mollusca; class Gastropoda; order Ellobiida; family Ellobiidae; genus Ellobium; species Ellobium chinense. The sequence continues at coordinate 682,841 of JAWQUT010000330.1, forward strand.
ATGGAGAAGTGCCTCGGCTTAGCTAGGCGAGTACTAATTCGCGTGTTGGTCTTGGTTTGGCTACAGATTTATCATGCATACCGTTNCAAATTTGTGTCACAGATTTCTTGAGAACTACGTAACGTAAAAACATGCGGTTTTCACCTAAATTCGTAGAAAAATACACAAAAAGTAACTATACACATCAGTCCTCTTTATTTTTTTTACCCTTTTTTTAAAAAAGAATGTGTATAGCAACGAAATACAATCTCCGATAGATCTTTTCAATCCGCCCGATTCGCCAATTGTCCAACTTTTTCACGGAGTCTAATGCATTCGTCTATGATGCCTTTCGGTGCGCTAGGTATTCTTTCGCCGCTGGTGCGTTGCCTGCCTGCCCATTTGTAAAATGGGGTGTTAGTCTTGTCTTATATATATTAGGTCGTGGCTGTGATTTGGTAGACATCATAAGTTCGCCTCAATTTCACATATTATCGGAGTCAAAATAGTGGCATTGCAGTAGAATTAGACATTAACAAATCCAAGGAGCAATATTTGTTAAAAAAAATATTAAAAACCTCACAACTTCACAATGTCGTCCGTGTTCGTCGGTAAGTGATACCGGAAGTAGCCTAGTGACCGGAAACGCCCACCTGTGGCGAAGCATCTTCACCCCGCCATTCTTCACGTGCTAGAAAGGTCATCGTAGAACAAGGCACGCTAGGCATCTTGACTTGATTAGTTTAACTGGCAGCCAACGCGCCAGGCCAAGGAGAAAAAGAAGAAGAAAAAAAGAGAGATGGAGAAGTGCCTCGGCTTAGCTAGGCGAGTACTAATTCGCGTGTTGGTCTTGGTTAGGCTACAGATTTATCATGCATACCGTCTCTCTGATACCGTTAGCTGAGCGCGGGAAACTTTACGTTCTCTTAAAACCATAACCTGCTGTGGTACCCCGTTGACTCGGTATCTCGACCCATCGTTAAACGTTGTGCTAGTAGGCTACATTAGTTTTGCATTTTCTCTTTCTCTCTCTCTCTCTCTCTCTCTCTATCCTTCTCTCTTTCTCTCTCTCTCTTCTCCACTTCTTTGGTCCTCTTGATCTATCCATCTTCCTCCGAGGAAAAGAAATGTCCTAATATTTCTGCACCAGATTTTACACTAACATGTAGCATGCCTTCGTCTGGGAGAAGCTGGCAGGATAATAAAGATAGTCGACTACCCTTTACCGCAATTCGCTTAACCACAACACTTTGCCGATATCAGATTATTGTGTTTCCATGTGAAAAGTCACTGGATGATGGCATCTCCTTTTAAAACCAACCTTCATTCATGTTCTCGGGGAGCAGCGATACAAAGAAGAGTCGACTGCTTCAGAATTCGGAACGAACTTTTCTCGTCTTTGTTGCTTTGAGATATCGTGGTATCTGAGCGCGGAAGAATTTTTTTTTTTTTTGNNTGGGGTGAGGGAAGGGGAGAAAGGGGAAAGGGTTACGGGATTTTGCTGCTATAAATACATTTCACCATCTGGAAATACGTTTAGATGGGCATGCACATCACAAAAAAAAACAAGTTTAAAAACCTGGTAAATGTAACACGAACAACACGTACATTTTCTACAGTGGTGTCTCCTGTTTGCACACCGGTAATCGGCAGCCAACAAACGCTTTGTTTTGCTTGAATCTTTTTTGTTTTTTTGATGCCCCTTTTCTGGTTGATTTTGTTTTTGTTAGCACGGATATTTATACACGATGCATTTCGTCTTCTCGCGAAAAAGGGGTGTAGGTTTCCATCTATAATCAGCATCTCATCTCCGCTAAACAGATCGTGGTCTTAGTTTACAAGTGATCTAAGTCGATTTGACGAGATTCTGGGATTCTCGCAAAGTTGTACTCTTGTTAATTTGAATGACGGTCAGGGTTAGTAAAGAGAAAGCGTTCTTAAGAGAGAGTTCTTGGAAAATTTCTTGAGACCCTGTCTTTTCCCTAATCTTGTTTCTAACCCTAGTTCTAGGGGGGACAGTACAGTTATGAGTTGTACTCGCAATCTAAAAATTTCTCTCGGGACTTGCGGGTTGGGGACTCGAATCTGAGTCGCGCGGTTTAGACGTTGTTGTTTCCTTGAGAAAGACACCTTTACTCCCGACCCTCGCTTCACTCAGATGGAAACGAGTACCTGGTTTCAGAGCTAAGAGGGTCAGCGAGCTGCACCGCGGCGACCAACAATGACTGGTATCGATTTCATTTGTAATATTGTGAATTTGTATGTATCGTACGTACTTTTTTTCCCCTTTAACACATGTAAAAAAATAATATAAGATTGTATGGCTTTGTAAAGCGATTTCCCTTCAGGGTAAATAACCCACCCACCCCCTTCCCTTTGTTTTCTCCATTTTTTCCCCTAGCCCAAGCAGACCCAGGATTTTAGTGTTTTTCCAGATCGAGCGATTCGTCCCTTAAATTTCTAAATTCCACCTAAAAACCCATCAAAAACGCACCCATCTCCCCTTCTTTCCTGCAAACATTGCAAAGTCTGCATTACTTTCTCTTGAGATTATTTGATTAAAAATCACAAATCCCTCTAAAAATTAACAAATCCTCCCCCCCCCCCCCCCNTTTACTCCCTACTCAAGTCTTTGAACAGGGACAAATATCTCTCTTAACTCATATACCCTGGAGAAAACACTAAGATTATAATAATAACAATAATAACACGTTTATTTAGCTCAGACAACCATCTGTTGTGAATGAGCAAAATAACTATATTTTAACAAGCAATTCATAATCTGCCCCTCCCCCCCTCTCTCTCTCTCTCTCTCTCTCTCTCTCTCTTACCAGACTGGACATAGAATAGTTGTAAAGTGACGTGATGTGATATCGTGACGTCACACCCATTGCTGCCTAAACACTCCGCCAGTGGCAAACATTACACAGCGGTATGCGGAAGCGGAGGATCTTCCTGCTGAAAAGCGCTCCGTAGTCTAGTAAGCCAAAGCCAGACTACACACACAAGAGTTTTTTTTTTAAAATTTTTTATGTGCAGTATTTCGGTTCCATGGGTATCTTTCCACGCATCTTTTACAAACTGGTCTGTCTCTCCATGTCTTTATCTTCTGATTCTTGTTATGTTGAGTATTCCGCGGTGCATAGCTGGGAGGTATCGATGATGGGAGGGTGACGATGGGGGTACGGGGGTAGGGGTAGAGAAGGGGGCACTTACATAATATTTTAAGAAAGGAAATAGTGGAAGCTCAGAGGAGCATCTGAAGGGAGGACATATAAATTGGNGGGGGGAGGGGGGGGGTCTGGCTGCCACTCCATTGTTCCATTAACCACTCTGCATAATTTTCACCCTCCACTACCAGGCTAATGACAGTAGCCGCCTCTCCTTCCCCTCCTCCCCCACCTGCTCTCGACGCTCCTGCAGCTTCCTTCTTCCCCCTTATCTGATATTCTGATATGATCAACCGCGTGTTTTCTTCTTCTCTCGTTCTTCCACTATCTCCTTGCATCTCTCCATCATGATGTTTTCACTTCCCGTCTGTCCCCTGTTCCTCTCGCTATCCTATCTGCTTTCGCCCTGTCTATTTGGTGATCTGTACTCCATTCTGAGTACTTACTTATTGATACCTATCTACTAATGTTTGTACTTCTTGTTGTTATATAGTTGATCTTTTCCCCACTCTATATGTGTATGAGTGTATATGTGTGTGTGTGTGTGTGTGTGTGTGTGTGTGTGTGTGTGAGAGAGAGAGAGAGAGATAGAGAGAGAGAAAGACAGAGAGAGAGAAAGAGAGAGAGAGATAACTGTGTATATTACGGATACAAGTGCAACCATAGTCGGCTAAAGACAACCGGTCATTATAATTTCGGTTTTTAACATTTTCTCCACTCATTCATCTGTTTCTTCTTTCATTCATTCATTTATTCCTTCCTTCCTTCATTTTTCCTTCGACCCTTCCTTCGTTCGTCCTTTCGTTCCTCCGCTCCATCCTTCCTTCCTTCATTCATTGAGCTTTTATTCGCAGTTAAAATTCAGGCCACGGCAAATTTACAGCAGACTTGTTGTGATGGTAGGCCTGACACATCACCCTTACCAGCATCGGTGATAAAAATATTCCTTCCTTCTTCCTTCCCCCTCTCCTTCTCTCTCTCTCTTCACAACGGTTTTAGGCCATTCCACTATCTCCATCCATCCATCCATCCATTCATCTATCCATGCGCTCTCCCCATCTGTTCCTTTTCGCCTTTCACGGACCCCCGTCTCTAATTTCACCCTCAGCTACACCTCGTCCGTCACTTCTGAACCCAATCATCTGCAACGCAGACTGCCAAAACAGTCACAACACATCCAGCTTATCCCCCTCTTGCACGGACGCGCAGCGCCCCTTTCACAATGGCTCTAGTAGCGAGGACAGGTGCAGCCAACGACCAACACACGAGTGGTCAAACTGTAGCTCCGTTTTCTATCCCGTGTCCACACACAATGTCTTGTCCCCAGAGAAACTGAGACTGCTCAAGGGGTTGAGTTTGATTGTGACTTCAAGAAGTTCGACTTGTGATATTCCTAGACATGAGGGTTAGGCTAAATGCAAGAGAAATGGTGGTTTGTTTCTTTTTGGTTACCCGGTCGTGATTTCTGTAACTGCAGATCAGATTTTCGAGAACTGATGTCATGGAAGGGAAGGGAAGAGGTATGAAACGGAAGAT
>JAWQUT010000330.1:737510-749381 GCA_033807755.1 Ellobium chinense
CTCCTATCCCCTCTTCCCTGGTTTACCTCCTGTTGGAATTGTTCTTATCTCTACTCTAGAATCCATCCCAATTCTTCTCGCATCAGCTCACATACAAACACACACTCGTACACACACACGTACATGTAAACACACACAGACGTACGAGAATACACTCATATAAACGCAGACACACACGTAAACACACACACACACACACACACACACACACACACACACACACACACACACACACACACACACACACACACANATACAGACTTAGAGACACACGCACGCCCCTCCTCTCCCGCTCCCGCTCCACCCCAACCCCCCGCCCCACACACACACCCAGACGGGCAGATAAACCCGTACCTTCTGTCTCGTTCTCTCTCTCTCTCCCTCTCCCCCTCTCTCGCATGGATGAAGATGTAGCATTTTTGGGGAGGGGGGCGGGGCTGAGGTGAGAAAGGGGGAGGAGGGAGGTAATGCATGACTGTGTTCCTTCGTTGTGGTATGTATTACGGTTATAAATAGTCAGTGAAAGAGAATGAACGCAGCAACGAATTCCCGCTGCGGGATTTCCATAAACACGTTATCGGGTATTCCCACTCTTACATTTTGCAAGACGTCGTCGCCTATTCCCTTCGGAAACGAATTTTCATCAATTTCAGATTCTGTATTCTATTTTCAAGTACTTGATAACTTTTGCGGCACCAGTAAACTTCTTCTATTTACTGTGGATGTATCTACGTTTTTGTTTGAAGTTAACTATGGTCGAAATCTCGATCATTTTCAATCTGTGAATCGGACACTCTCGGCTCACCCTGTTGTGTGATGTGTGTATGACGTGAACCAAAGTTCAGAGGCTAAGCAATGTAGTCGGGTACAAGTGGACACACTCCGGGCTACACACGTAGTGTGCTGATGTGTAGAGCTCACATTGAATTCTTATACATATTTGGGCAATACGGCGTGTTAACATGTGATTGATATTCTGTACCAGAAGAGATAAATATCATTGTGAAAACGAGATGATCTGTGAAGACAGGGACTATGTAAAGGATGAATACTACACAAACAAACGAAAAAAGATTCTCTTACCACGATGTAGACCAGTACAGTAACTAGGTGATTCGAACATGACACATGTGCTGTACAGAACAATAGTGGTGTTGAGGGTAAAGGTTCCTGACTAGTCTAGCACTGGTACAGTCTCTCACGGCAAGGAACATGGAGATCATCGTAGAGAGGACAGTGTCTAGCAGGAAGGAAAAGGATTGGCGACTACATGCATCCATACCATCCATTATTTTCCTATCTCGATGAGATTGAGAGGAATATCAATGACAATTTTTTCATAACTTTATACGTGTAGTCTTTGGAAAGGCTAAGAAAATGGATTGCGTCCCATCTAAAGCAAATGAGGTGGCTGCGGGCAAAGTTGAATACACGCCAGGCACATTACAGAACAACTTACCTGACGAATGTGAGGGAGATCCATTGAGTAGTGCATGCCATGCTGATGAAGCGAGAGCCAATCAAGGCACACATCAGTTAGAAATTAGTTGCGATGGTGAACTGGAACTTCACAAACATTACAATCACTGTCCTAAAAATCCGGGCCATCATGATTTTCAGCCCATACACTCTTTGTCCAAATTGTTTCCCCCTATATCATTTGCAGACATATCAAGCGAAGAAATCTCCAAACTCTTGCCCTCAGTTTGTTCGTTCTTGCATCATGTAGCCCCGCTGACGGTGAAGCTCGAGAAACACTACGTTAGTTTATGTCGGTCAGCAATTGATGGTGATCCTTTATCAAAGCTAGCAGGGCAAAGAGTTTTGAATTATGGAAGTGGGTGTGTCACTGATATATCTGAAAATACTTTCCCATGTCCCTTAAAGAACTGCCCAGAGTCATCAGAGCCTCATGATGTTTATGGCTATATTACTGTAACCACCGCAGCACATGTGGTGCTTGACGCTAGTGAAGCTGAGGAAACCACTGTCGTATTTTTCGATGACCATCCTGTAAATATTGAAAAAGTTCAGAAAGCTCATGGGGTGAACGTGGGAATTACCAACATCGGAGGCGATTTTAGTGAACTTCTGTGTGTTACACATTCAAAGCATCTTTATAACACATTGACACACCTGTTACAGTCACCTGTAGAGAGGAGTCTATCAAATGAGGATATAAACTGGAAATTAGAATTGACGAACGCACTTATTGACCTAAAATCACGCGTTTCTTGGAATGAAACGCTGGTAGATGTGCTTGAAAGTATAATGGAAACTGTAAAGAAGACTCCTACTTCTGTTCTGTGTGCTTTGGATTCAATACCGGAAATTAAGCACCAGAATGATTCTGAAATCCTATCCATCAAGAAAACTCTCCGGTGGCTTCTCGCTACTACCGAAAGAATGATGGAAACTGACGCAAAATCCCAATCATCCCTTCCTTCTGCTGGTTGTTCAGTATTCTCAGAAGGAAGTTTTCCTAATTCTGACCGCCGAATGACAGTAATTGAACAGATACATAATTACCTTTTAGACCTTAGTGACGTCGTTGACTCAGTTGGGTCTATTTCCATATATACTGATTTTTATAGTACATTAAAATGGATCAGAAGACAACTTGTCTCTCTCCCTTCTAATGCTATGTTTTGGGGAGTTTCGATGGACTCACAAGCAGAAAGATTGATATTTCTCATTGTGGCAGTCCTGTGCGTTGAGCGTGTTGCTGCTTTGGGCGAACCAGAACATTACTTTTTTAAGCCTGAACGCATTACCAAATTGCAGCATTTAATGTTTTCACTACACTCTTACGTAGAGAATGAGAGTCCACCGTACATGACAAATAGTGATGTTCCGCCTTTGGTGATTCACATTTCACACCCACACGGCCTGTCAAAACAGGTCACGTTTGGCTCTCTGTCTACAAGCAATACGTCAGATGGCTTCTACCAACATGTCTACACAGCTGCAACGTGTAATGGTTGTTCGGGAGGACCGGTGTGGGTAATTCCTATAGACTCAACAGAGACAATAGACTACAACAGTATCTTTGGAGTACCGCACGGTGGGTGTTTCGACAATGCCAACAAACTAAACCACAGCTGCTCCTGGACATTCTATCCTCCATGGTCAAAGGATTTCGGTGCAAATAACATTATACCTCTAGCAAAAACGATCCACTGCCCCAAAATGAAGTCAGAGATGACAAATTCTTTCCCTGGAGACAAAGTGCCAGCAAATGCCACATCAGACACTAATCAAGAGGCTAAAGCCTGGCAGATGTATTTTCTCTCGTCACAGTTTATGGATATATAATGGCAAAGTCGGATATCCACGATTTAGTAAAATGGCTGATCAAACAAACGAAAAAGAATGGGAAGGAAAGCGCAAATGATCACAGCGATATTGATGAATTACTGTACTGACTATAGCACGACTTCATTTTGATTTTGACGACGAAGAAGAAAATGACACTCAGACCAGTCATGACTTTAGAGTCCACTGTACACAGGTGTGATGATGATGATGACGACCTCCTATACTGTAATCATCATCACGATCAACATCATCATCATCATCAATAATAACACTGGTGAAGCACTGGTTAGCCCGTCTAAAGACATCGATGATGCCAGTGTATTAGCCTGATGAAACCTTGAAGATTATGTGTATAGTGTGTTCATGACGACTGTATCTCCTTGTTGGCTTTACTGTAAGTCTAATCCAAAACTTTATTGAGCAAGCTTTGAGGCATCTACGGATCATTGACGATACTCTAATGAAAGCTTGTAAACGCACTCAGCAGATTATGAGACAATACTATGATATTTCATCATTGCAGGAGCGACATAATGCTGGATTTACTCGTGTCGTGATTATTGCTGTAGATAAGATAGCGATAATGGTGAGGACAGGGAAGAAGAAGAGAAGAGATGAGTTTGGTGATGATGATCAGAAGTTGTAAAGTAATGACAGATTTTAGGATCATAACATGCTGTAACATGTGCACTGTATCTCTCTCTCTCTCTCTCTATCATAGAATGTACAATATTTTCCTTTGCTATTTTTCAAGCATGTCTTGTCAATTTACACTGTCCTTACCAATATGATGCAGCTTATTTATGACTTTATTGATTGCGTCGCAGTATGCGGATTTTTGGTTAAAACGCTAGTTGCCAGCATTGTGGTAGTTTCAGTTTTGCTTTCGTGAAATTTGAAACAAACTACCGTTCTCAACTCACAGTATCAAACATCAAACAAATTAAAAGTAAATGACGCCAAAACGAAAGTAATATGATTCTCAAATTAGGAACCTAGGAACGATCTTTGACAATACCGTACACTCTCTCTGTCATTTCAAATAAATCAGCATGTAAAACAAAAAAAAGCAAAATCTGTATTTTGAACTCATAAATATAAGTGCCCCGAGACCATATCTGACGGAATCAGAAGCAAAACCTTTGATAATATCATCTGTCCCATGAATCACTGTAGTTCGTTCCCACTCGGTGCGGCTAAAGTGAACTCAAATAGACTGAAAAGGATACAGAATAATGCTGCACAGGTAATCGTGAAAAAAAAAGCAAAAAACAAAACGCTGTATAGCAAATCTCCTTTGAAAATCCTTCACCGGTTTTAAGCAAGAACAAGGCAAGATTATACAATTCGAGGGCTGAGAATAACGTGGATATATTTTTACTTTGCATAATTTTCAGGAAATCGTGTTTTAAAGATTTGAATAAACTCTCCCTATATATATGTATCTCAAAGATACATTTATTGACATTGTATTTTGAGGTAATCGTGCATCAGAGGTGCTTCATATTCAGTCTGCAGATGAAGGACATTTAGTGCTTAAATAAAGGATCAAATCGTCGCCTTCCACACGAAAGGGCGTATCCCGATTTTTGACGGTTTTGAGTTATCACCACCAGTACGTAGTGCTATCTCAGAACTATGTTCACACGAAACGGCGTATCCCTAGCTCAAATAGTAACGAAGATATAGTCTAGCATAAAATTCCTAAGGGCTTAAGCTAACTATCAATATGATCGAATCAGACGTTAATCGCTCTCCTTGAAAACGTGAAAAACAGGGATACGCCCTTTCGTGTGGAAGGCGACGAAATGGTTAATTTTAACATAAAGTAGAGAGATCCATTAGTTGCTCTCAGCCCATGGATTATTCTACTGTTAAGTTATCAAGCTTTGAATGCTACTTTACCTTCCTACATCTGCGCTATTAGGCAGACCACCGATGACTTTACTCTCCGAGAGTTTTATTATTCCTTCAACACCTACGACAAGTTTGAACAGATTCGGGGAAAGAACACTCTGATCTAAAGAACCATCCGTATGGAATAAATTACTCTAATCTATTAGGAATGTCCACACACTGACTGTATTGAAAAAATGTCACCTAAAATACTGTACATTTTTTCGGTAACTAATTTACTTATTCACGACTGGCTGAAAATTGCTATTGGTGTGTTTATATGTATGTGCATGTGCCTGTTGGTGTGCATATCTGTGAGTAGTCGTCTCCGCTCGGGGCCTGGAAGCACAGGCTGTACATACAGTTTTCAGAGATTAGAGCTCCTGCCCCTACCCCGCTCCTTCCCCCCCCCTCTCGCCCCGAGACTTTTGCTCTATGAGTACACAAGTACAGGCACACGCGCCCGTGTGTGTATGAGATGGGGTGGGGCGGGAGTGGCTATGTGTTTATGCATTCGTAGATGCGAATATATGTGTGTTTCTGTGTTTTGCAAACTTATTGCACTCTTTTCATTTGAGTGTATCTGAGAGAATGTAAATATATTTTAGCGCTTAGACCTCTCCTAGAGAATTGGTGGCTATATAAATGCAATCCACTATTAATGGTTTTTTTTTTAATATCATGTTCACTACCTTCGCTTTCAAGACACACGTCATTGTTTAACATGCCTTTTACACGGGTTCTCACAATGATTTAAAAAAAAAAAAAAGCCATTCAAGACAAGGGGTCGTATGCACACTCCATACGTTATTAGTTAACGTATTGCGTTAACCACAGTGAACAATACTAATGTTTTGGGAGCTTCTTGTGGTTACCGCAGTGCGTTAAACTAACGTAAAGATTATGTAAACGGCCTCAGGTCTCGCTGGCCTTGACCTACTTGTTAGTTTATTCGAATCAGGGGAGATAAACGTAGAAATAAAGAAAAAACTGAAATTGTGCAAGGGGCTCAACTCCACAAATATTTTCACATCAAGTTTTGCACCAGTGCAGTATCTTGGGTTATCTCTGAGAATTATATTTAAGGCATTATTGTGGTCAAATGACTTCACAAAGTTGCTGGTGTATTGTTAAAGTAAATATCAGTTGGGCAGTACAGTGTAGTGTCCTGTCTGTGAATTTGTAAAGGAGCTCAAACTGTGTAACCATACTATGAAATTTTTGTTCCTCTCTTTGGTAACAGCTTTTCACCGTGGCGAACTAGCTTCATTTGTTTGTCTTGCAACTAACATGCCAACACACATGTACTATAGAAACAATTGAACTTGTTTTGAATCAAGTCGGTTGTCAGTGCTATAACTTGTCAGACCAGTCATCAACAGGTTGTGGAAGATAGTAAGAGTGGGGCAGTTTTGGTTGTAGATGTCGCTGAGATTCACAGTAAAAGACTAGCAGACATAAGAGACGTTTCTGACCACAAGAAAAACAGTGCCACTCAAAATGAGGCTTAAGTCGCTTTTTGGCAAAGTCAAGTTACTGGTATGCTATAAATGCTGAAAATGTCCAACGTCATTCACAATTACTCCCATTTTGCACATAGAATCGATGTCTTGAAGTTTAGAAATGATTTTACTCTGGATTTCCGCAACAAACAAAAAGTGCATACCGGATGACCCCATTCATCTCTTAGTTCAGTGACATAAACCTCGTTTTGACTAGCTACAAGAGTCTGGTTCTAAGATATGAACTTTGTTAGTTTAGCCAGGATGTATGCTTGAATGTCATTTGTTGTCCTCGGTTAGTTGTTTTGATCTTAAAAGTGTACAGTGTTGATCCAAAACCTGCTGGTATAGATCTGTTACTACACATCATTATATAATTTTATATTATTATATATTATGTGAACTGTATTTGTATTGAACTTTTTAAGATAGCATCCAGTACCGACCCTGAATGAGCTCTGTAAATGAGTACAATTTGAGACTAACAGTGGAAGTGACTTAATGATCCCGATGCTGGGCCATTCCACAAGACTTGTCCAGTCACTTATTCTTATAATCCGCTTGACGGTAATGATGACAAAGGATTTCCACATGGACATGTTGCTTAAGACACAAGCTGAAATGCAGCCAACACTCAACGGAATAAAACTTAAAAAAAAAAAGATTTTGGGTAATAGGCTGAGCACATTCCATGGAAAGGCCCTGCATTCAATATTATAATATCTTGCAGCCAGTTAAAATTAGACTTATTTCGGTGAACAAGGATCTGAGATATCATTCGCTAAATGTGCATAATATGGTATAACATTTTTATTTCTTGCAGAAAGTAGAGTAAAACTATTTCTCTACACACACACACACACACACACACACACACACACACACACACACACACACACACACACACACACACACACAACAATAACAACAACAACAACAACAACAACAACAACAGTAGCAACAAAAACAACTCGGTCTTTGAAAGTCTTTTTGGGGCTGACGTATTCGTTCATTAATGCAAATTAGGGGAGCTAAATATAGAAATGAAGAAGAAAAAAAAAATGATGTTATGCAAGAGGCTTAACTCCTGTAATACTTTCTCATGGAGTCTTGCACTAGTTCAGTATCTTGTGTTCTCCGAGAATGATATTTTGAGGATTTAGTCAAAGAACTGCACAAATTAACACCAAGTTGCTGGTGTGCTATCCAAGTTAACATCAACTTTACAGTACAGTGTGGTGTCAACAGAATATCTGTTTAAATGTAAATTTGTAATAGGGCCATGATTATATAACCACATCTCTCAGACTCCTATTCATTTGCTTTTCTTTGTTTGTCTCCAATTTCAATCGTCAGTTTTGACAAAATGCTGCAGGCTGAGAAACGTTGACCATCTTTTAAATAAATTCATTATATATTTTTTTAAAGCTTTTATGTCCAATCAGGTCACAGCCACAGTTATTTTGATGCGATCCATAGTTATAACCTAGAAAACATGAGAGCAGTTTTAGACTTTTTGTCGGGCCATTCCAGAGTCAAAAAGAGGCTTAAGTCGCTTCTTGACGTGCTCAATTTACTAGTACAATATAAATGCTGAAGATGTTTAATTTCATCCACAATAGCCCCATAAAATTAGTGCTCGGATGTATCGAACCGATTTTATTCTTGATTTCCCCAACAAACAGAAGTTTAATACTGTACCAGATACTCCTATTCACATCCTGGTTTATTGACATAAGCCTCGTTTTGGCCGGCTGCAAGAATCTGGTTCTAAGATATAAACTGTTTATTTAGCTAATAGATATGTATGAATATTGTTGTTTGTGCTTGATCTCGACGAATTTTTTGATTTTAAAAGTGTACAGTGTTGATTCCTAAAACTGCTGGTATTGAACTGTTATTACATATCATTATATTATTGTGTATTATTTTGAACTGTATTTATATTGAACTTCTTAAGATAGCATTCAGTACCGAGCACTAGTGGGTTATGTTGATCATGTACTCACTGTATATGAGTACATTTTGAGACTGTAACAGTGATTATGATTTACTTATGATGAAGCAGGGCCATTCCTCGTGACGTGCTCTGTCAGTTACTTCTATAATTCGTTACATCGAAATGATAACAGTGCATGTCTATCTACAAATTTTCTTTGACACAAGTATGTGAAAAACGGCCACCATTCAATGAAACATAACTTTTTTTTCTCAGTGGCAACAGACTGGCACGTTTTGTGGAATGGCATTGCATTTAATATATATGACATACATCCACGTCTTGCAGCCAGTCACTATGAAACTTGTGTTGGTGAACAAAGCTCTGAGATATGAGGCTCTCAAGATACGTGTGGCTATCTGGTAAAACAACAACAACAACAACAACAACAACTTTGATCCTTTGGGCAAGTGGTTTTTAATTGTGAATGAATCAGGGGTTGGTGTTAGCCGTATTAGGTTAATCATGTATAAAACTGTTCGTCAAAAACGACTTCTCCATTTCTTTCTTCATTTAATTGGGTGACTTCCTTGTCACTTCAAAGAACAATATCCCAGGCCAGAACAATGCTGGGTGAAAGTTTTTTTTTTTTTTAACAGAATGACTGTAAACACATAGCTCTTTATGGCATACCATAACTTGATTTAGCCACAAAGCGACTTAAGCCTCGTTTGAGTGGCTGCAAGACAAAGATTATAATATAAAGAGTCTCAATGGATACATTCGCATTATTTGTTGTTATGCAGTGCTGAAGTATATAAACATGACATGCTTTTTGTTATGTTGAATTATGTGGTGTTTAAAACAAACAGTGACTAATTTCTGCCCTTCCTTACAAGACAAACGTTTTGGGAGACTTCTTTTTCTTCCACTTTTTAGATAGCACCATATCAAATTTTTTGCCTTCGACTTCAATGTTATTATCATAAGACTTCAATGTCTTATTAAAGGAAGGCATTTCCCTCTTCCTCTTCTGTGTATTGCACATAACATGATGTGCAACTTATCACAATGAACGCACTAGAATTTTATGTAAAATTGCATAACAACAAATTTAATAATGATTTTTCTTTTTCATGAGTGATGACCATAGGACAGCTATCATTTGCCTTAGCACCAGACACGATTTCACACATGTTTCTTAGATACCTATAAACACGAGACCATGATGGCTTTTTTGGCAAGTACCATCTTGACGCAGGCTTTTTTGTTTCTACACAGAATAAAGGAGGAAAAAAATCTTCCATAACATCATGCAAGAAGCTATTTTGAAGAGACATGCCTTGAAATCTGTTGTCAAACAACTGACTCTCTCAGAAGTGACAGTTATCTTAAGGCTATCACTCTTGAGGGGGAAAATGCACCATTCAGAAAAATGATATGCAATGTTTGCATAGAAATTCAATTCACTAATGGTGATGAGTTGCACACCATATCATGTGCACTTCATGCTGTGGGAAAGGCGACGCATGCCCATAGGTCAAAGTTCTCCCAACCCAGGATATCTTCCTAATCCTAGAGGGACTGCACAGTTCTAGTAAATGGCCCTTGAAGAAAGAAATCGTTATATCCTGGTGTCTTTATTGAAATCATAAAGATTTCGCTGATGTTTTAATGCGCTTAATATAATATGCTCATCTCTATTGACTTATTTGCTCTGGTGATTGTATAAAACATGAACACATTTCCAAACTGTTCAGTTAATAATGTAAAACATCTCCATTGTATGAAGGAATGTACGGATCAGAGTGACTGTCTATGAAAGCCTTAGTATTCCATTGCCACTGATATAGTAATGATTTTTTTCAATGTATTTAAAGTAGCAGTTTGAATTCGGATTCATACATATCTTTGTAATCGAAGAATTGTTTTGCAATCAACAAGGACGTTCTCTCTCACTCTCTTCTTGATAGCAACAGTTTACGCATGACAAAATAGTTCACTGACCTCCAGCTTCCTTATCCCTATCTGAGAAACGTAAATTTATTTCCCCAGCTTTCGATTAAAATAGGGTATTATTATTTACTTTGGAGGACAGACTAGTGAATACTTTAATGTAAATAGCTGATGTAATCTACGTCTTTATCTCACGACGAAGAAAGCTAATGAAAGACAAAAGTCATTTATATAATTTCAAAGTCCAGAGAAATCCCAGTCACCATCAAATATCATTCCACAAGAACAGGGAAAGTCCTTTGATTTGCTAACATTATTTTCTTCATTCTGATGTCATTTGCATTATGATATGGCTTACGTTTTTCATTGACAAGTTAATTGCCTCATTTTGTTCTGTTGTTGTGTGATCTTGACCTCTTTGATTGCTTACAGTTTTAAATGAAATCTACACCGTCAGCGGGATATCAGAGGTTACACACATTTTGTCTTGATATAGGTCTCCATGGTCATGAGTGTCCTGTTTCTCCTCAGACACTCATAAACTTCGGGACTTTTTAGAGTTTGTTGCTGACACGGATCATATGACTGATAGGACCGGTCATTATGTCCTTTCTACGAGAGAAAAAGGTGTATGCCATTTAATAATCAGATATGGTGATACAAGTACATGCATGTTTAATGTTTTATACGTTTTTTTATACGTTATTTATAATTATGTACAGCGAGACCTTAAGATATTGAAAAACTTGTGTTTGGAACATTTGCACAGTCATATAAATGTCATATGTGTCAAAGATTACTCAAGGATTGAACACATCATCATCGCGAAATTACTGACTATTTTCTTTCAATTTAATTTCTCATGTGTTGTTGTAGACTATTAAAGGGCTCAATAAATTTATGAAAATGGCGGATGTTTTGACATGGTCTCAAGCAATGAGCAAAGAACATTACTTTTAAATCTACCAGCTATTAATAACTAAACAACATAACAATATATGAACCATTAGGTGGTATAGGTAGATTAATAGTCACAGAACAAGCTCTTAATGGCTTCTCTCTTTTCAAAACATTTATTCGCACGTGTTTTTTATTTTCTGTTACTTTCCATTGCAACATTTTGGAAAACAGTAGCCCTCCAATTTTCTCACACTTGAAATCCAGGGAAAGATAGCTGGTCTTGACATAGGCCCCTATTGAAGATGCCTGGGTCCAAATAGTGTGCACGTTAGAGGTGAAACAATTGTGTTTGGAAGGGAC
>JAWQUT010000330.1:751066-765548 GCA_033807755.1 Ellobium chinense
CCACTGGTCTTGACATATGGCTCCCATAGTTATGAGTGTCTTTTTTCTTGTTAAATAGTCTTTAAATTTTGAGATTTTCAGAGATTGTTGCTGTCATATCGATGATGTAACAGGTAGTTCATTACGTCCTTTCTACAAGAGAAAGAAATGTATACCATTTAGTACTGAGTTATGTTGATACAAGTGCATAATATATTTAATATTTTATACATTACTGATGAGCTTTTACAGCAAGACTTCAAGATATAGAAAAACTTGTTTGGATTATTTTTGCACACTCATTGAATGCTGAGTGCGACAAATATGACTCACGCACTCGACATCTCACCATCTCGAAATTATTGACAACTTTTTTTTGAATTCAAATTCCTGATGTCCTGCTGTAGACTCTTACCAGGAGCAATGAATTTATGGAAATGGCGGATGTTTTGACAATACTGTTTTTAAGCAGTGATAAAAGTGTGTTGTTTTGACATTTATCAGCTTTCAATGACGACAGCAGTATGTGAATAATCTAGGCAGTAAATAAGCAGTCATTAAAAGATATTATTTTGAAATGTACCGGCTTTTAACGTCTACAGCAACATGTGACCAACATAGACGGTAGGGCTAGGTCGATAAGTCACATAATTATTTAACATGCCCCTAATGGCTTCCATCTTTCCTAAACATTTTTTGGAATCTGTTTTTAAGTTTTGTCTTACTTTACTTTCCATTCGATTTGAAAAAAGCTTCAGACTTTTGGAAAACAATATTCCTCCAATTTTCCCCGCACTTGAAATTCGGGGGAAGATGACTGGCGAATGGTGGGTCAAAAAATAGGCTTTCAGTCTATAAAATGATGGAAAATAGAGGCAAAAAAATGGAGGAAGGGGGAAATTGTAAATTAGATATTGTATCATGATACCAAATGCCCGTTTTTGAAGCTTGCGATGAAAAAAAAGAGAAGAAGAGCCTGACTCCGCCGTTTTCATAAAGTCGGTTAGCCTATCTAAAAATAACTCGTTCCTGTGACTCTGTTTCATTTTCCTTTTGTCACAGAAATTTTTACATGTTGTATATTGTAATAATATAGACTAGATATTTTTCCCCTGAAAGTTTATTGTGAATGAATTATGCACAACATGAATATTTTAAGCCTCTGAAAGTCTCTGAAAACACTTTGTAAATCCATTTTTATACAACCTGAATTGCCACGAAGAATCTTACTAAATATGATAACGATGATGATAACAATAGTACGTGCTAGTGATGGAGAGAAATATTATTTCGTTTCATTATACAATAATTATATAAGTTGCTCTCATGTTGATAATGTGGCTTCTAGGCCTTGCATAGCGAATCTCATTATATATTCATATAATCGTATATTATATCTACATTCATCTAAGTACATTGATATTAGAGGAAACTCAGTTCTTAAATAGAATAGTTACATTACTTTTATAATCGTGTTGTGAATCGTTATCAAACTAATTAAAAAGCCACTGGCTGATCTAATGATATTCTAAACTGCTAGGGAACGTGAAAGTACTCTATAGACAAATTAAAAAGTCGCAACACGGTGTTTTTGCAAAGACCTTTCAAACATTTGGGCTTGCGTAGCAAAACGTTTGTCAGTGCTCCTTATTCATTGTTGTCACGAAACACAAAAAATCTTTATCGGCACCGTTGCAAAAGAATAATAATAAAAAAAAAATTCTCAAAATTATTTATATATTATTCGTTTTCCAAAGGAGACAGATCTAACTGCTATTATGCAATAAAGGTGGCACAGAAATTTATGGCGTTATGTTTACACATATTTATACTGCACCTAGCTTTTGTAGTAATCTCCATTTAATTTGTGTACATATCCTTTTTTTAATACTGCCATTATTCATTGAGGATGCAAATGTTTGCTAACAAGTTACAGGCTGACAGTGCCACGACCAGCCGCCAGTGAGTTGCTACAGACAACCAGTGGTCTAAGATTGGCTAATGCGGAATCTGAAAAGTCTCTTTTCATCCTAAACTGGCGTTTTTTTAAAGTGGGAGAGGGGAAGGAAGGAAGGAAATGTGTCCTATATCAAATGCCTCATTTCTTCCTGTAGCTATTCTTCGTAACATGTGCAGCGCTCACCAAAGCCATGGTGGTAAAGTAAAAAAAAAGAAAGAAAGTTTTTGTCCTTAGACACTTTTCACTTCTTGTTGAGCTCTCATGAGGAGATATGTTTTCTCGTTACAGTAAGGTTATGAAAATTTAATCCGAAGTGTCTCTTTGAAGAAGTTAATTGTTTTTCTACGGCCACTTACAACAAGCTCCACAATCTCTAAGTCGTTTGTACTGGTTTGCAAAATTTAATGAATTTATTAAAAATGTTTATAAGATGTCATTTTCGAGCTACGAACCGGTATATTATAATGTCCTAAACGACAACCGTTTCGCACAAAAGACCACCACGGCACCGAGGTCTCTAATCCAAACACCAGAGTTTATTTACAAAATCAGGAAAGAATGCAAACTAATTTGCGTCTGGTTCATAAATTTAGGGTTCATTTTGTATAATATTTTTACTGTCTTTCCAAGGCATATTTATGATAACGCCAATTAGGACTCTAGAATATAGAGATGATAGTGCTAATACTGATGGATAGTGGTGATGGTGAATGACCACTAATAAAAATAAAAAAAAAAGATTCTTTCATTATGTTTGTATAAACCATCATGCTTAATATATTATTTGTGGGATTTAGCATGGACGTAGTAAAACTTTAATTTCCGTATTTTTGTGATGAAGTTTTAGCTGTAGATGCACTGATATGCAATTTTATATGAATGGATTTGCTTCAAAATAGGTGCACTGGTTCATGTCAAACACGATAATCTTTATCAGACCAGGTGTCTTGTAGCCAGTCAATCAAAATCAGGATTAATTCATTTTTTGGCTTGATCAAGTTGTTCATGTGATATAAATTCATAAATTATTGATTACGATAATTTTTTTTATAGCCCGGAGAAGACATATTTGTCCGAAATTACAGGGAGTCAGTTCAGTGTAGTGGCAAACATCCGGAGAGAAAAAAAAATCCCAATTCGAAAAAAAACAAAAAAACTTTTGCGTTATGTAGCTCTACGTCTTCTAATTTTTTTTTTTGTTCATAGATTGCTGAGTAGTTGCCCATACAATTACTGAGTTTGTTTTCATAATATATTTAATATTTATTTCCTCAACAAGCGAACATTGGATTCAATTTGAATGATAGACGCCTTTTCCCCGTTTTCTCTCTCTCTCTCTCTGTCTCTGTCTCTGTCTCTCTCTCTCTCTCTCTCTCTCTCTCTCTCTCTCTCTCGCTCTCTCTCTCTCTCTCTCTCTGTCTTTAATAACAAATTCATATTGGATGTGCTCATCATTAATGTTGAAAACGTGTTTTAGAACTATCTTGTGAAAGCTTATTCCATAAGCATATATATCAACCAGATGAACAAAAGCCCATTTCTTCCCCCAGTAAAGGCAAAATATGACAAGAATAAGAAAATATAATGCCATTTTCCAACATAATTATATTTGCTTGCATGGAAAAAAACCGCACATTCCGTTCTACTGATTGCTTGCTTCTTAGGAGCTAGTATATGATATATGCCAATAAAACATGGTATTATCTAAAACATGATATTATTCAATCTTGAATGTTATTTGTTTGTCCAACTTTCAAAGCATGCCTGTTTCAACAGTTTGAATCTGATAGGAGTTAGTAATGTTTGGTTTAACAATCATAATTGTAATGATCATCCATTTTATAGTTTCATCAAGTATACATGAGAGAGAGAGAGAGAGAGAGAGAGAGAGAGAGAGAGAGAGAGAGAGAGAGAGAGAGAGAGAGAGAGAGAGAGAGAGAGAGAGAGCATACAATCACTCACGCAGGCTCAGCCTTGGTACAGCCGATTTCCTGTGACAGAGTCAGGAAGGAGGTGGGAAAGGGAGGGAAGGAAAGGAGTTGTCACTGTCAGTGATCATATTTACGTATTTATTACCTGTCAATCGTAAAGTATCCAAGGCTTGTGGTGAATATTCGTATGGCATTCGCAGGCAATATTAGACCAAACTGTTTTTTTTTTTTTTTAACTTAGGTCATGCGGTAAAATAATTTTTCTTTGCCATCAACTTGTTTCGCTTGAGTGCGGCAATAGAATAGATAGAATAGTATATACTATCTCCTTGCCGGCCTCAAAGCGCGGGGGGTAGAACTTTGCACCCCAGTGTCACCTGACTGACCGGCAGACAACACGGGCAACGGTCATTATCCGTAATATTGACCACGCAGCCAGCTGGAGGCTAGACCCAAGAATCATCGCGCTGCGAGAGTTAAGATTCCTTTAAGTCAATATTCTCACAAATGTGCCCAAGAGTCAGTTCTTCTGAGTCAACAAAGGAGTGTCTCTGACAGAAAATTGACGTCCCAGTGTTCCTGGCACCAAACTGCCACATGTTGCGTCCAGGAAAACAGTGCTCTGAGACATAACCCCCACTAACACACTAATCATTGCCGTCCAGGAAAGCAGTGCTCTGAGACATAACCCCCACTAACACACTGATCATTGCCGTCCAGGAAAACAGTGCTCTGAGACATAACCCCCACTAACACACTGATCGTTGTCGTCCAGGAAAACATTGCTCTGAGACATAACCCCCACTAACACACTGATCATTGCCGTCCAGGAAAACAGTGCTCTGAGACATAACCCCCACTAACACACTGATCGTTGTCGTCTTTAGTTGGACAAGAGTGAAACAATGGTTTATTTGGGGGGAGGGCGGGAGGGTTGATGGTTGCATTCCCATATGTCATCTCTTATTTGTGTCTGCTGGTTCTATCTATGTCTTGTTTAAAACATGAACTAAGAATGGTGATGAATAAAGAAGATAACAGAAATAATACTTCTTGCATTAGCCTACATAAAGAACATTTTTTGACCTTGAATTTAGACCAGCACATACTCACAAACAACAATTTTAGCCCTGTCGTCTGAACTAGACCTAGACTAGTTGATCTCAAACCCCATTATGACCTCTATATCAAAAATAAGGAAAAACTGCAAGTTTCGCTTTTTTTTTTTAAAGAATAAAGTTTTTCAGATTATGGAGTGATCTGGAAGTAAGGCTGGATTATCTTGTGTTATTCTTTGCAAATGAATCTGTATGGACCAGTGTGTTTTAACGAACAATCCTGCCTTCCTCAAACGTTCCCGCATTGCAGAAATCTCTCACAGTCTTTTACGGTACGGGCAAACACACAAAAAAATAGAACGAAAGAAAAAAAAAGCCCGCATGATCGAAACTGGATTTTCTTTGGACCATATGGAAGCAATTCATTTGGTAAAAAAAAATACCTAATATTAAGCATGTTTGTCCATGCACAGTGGACATTTGAAATCCAGGGTCTCTTATATTTCATATTGTGTGTTGGGCTGTGGAAAGTAAACTTCAAACCTGACTTTTGTTTTACGGACAGATAACGTTTGCCGGTCTCAGTATGTTGGTGTTTGCCAACAGTATAGAAATAGCACTCTTTAGTGCGACAGCGTCACGTAGTGTGGAACTGCGCAGAACACTAGAAGACTGAGAGGTGAGCAACGACCACAGGGCTGTCACATCCTGGTACGTAGGCCTGTATGAATCAATTAGGAAGATAATAGAGAGGTTACATTTTTTGTTTAACCAGGATATTGGCTTTAACGCCTCTGTTCGCTGCAAAATATCACATGGAAAAATAAAAACATGGCAAGAAAAATGCCTTGTGATACCTAATGGGTAAATACACCCGTTGAAATATACAATGGCTTTAATTACAAAAATAGAATAAAGTTCATACTGAGACTCGTTGTACGCTCGCCTGGGGGCCATTTTATTTAAGGGCACATAAGATAAGTCTAGATAAAAACAACCATCGCCGTGGCTGAATAGAGTATTACCATGCAGAATATTGTGGGGAAGATGATAGGGAAAATCATATCAAGGAAACTCGCATGCGCAATCGGAGAATGAAGGGTTATTGTCACCAAACATGGAAAATTTATGAAGGTTAACAATAGTGTAAAGTCGCGAGGGCTGGCATTAACCTAAATAGGAAACTTATAAAACGTATCAATAATATTATTATTATGATTATTATTGTTATTATCTGCCTCCTTTTTCTCTCTTCCTCTCTATCGCTCTTCTCTGATTCTCTCTTTCTTATTGACTATCTATTCCTTTCTTTCTCGTTCTCGACGTGTTGGTTTTTTTTCCTTTCTTCTTCTTTATCTCTGTCACTTCATTCTCTCTCTCTCTCTGTGTGTGTGTCTCTCTCTCTCTCTTTCTCTCTCTGTCTGTCTGTCTCTCTCTCTCTGTCTGCCTCCTCTCCTACATTTTATGGCATTATGGCGAGTGACACTTCCGTTATAAGAGGCCCGCACAGAATGGTAAAGTTTCTAATTCTGTCAATACTTAATGGACTTAATTCAACTAGCTACAGAATGAGTGAAAAAAAAATGTCTAAGATAATTGAAAATCGTGATTTTCAATTTACCCGCGGTGTGAGTTGTCTGAGTGGGGATTCTTTACCTTTTGTATCAAATCCTGCTTCAGGCGTAAAAAACCCATTAAATATATACATGCTGCAGTCACTGAGTGTATCATGTCTTTCCAACACCTCTACTGTATAAAATGCCAAGCATATTTTGCATGCTTATTCTTGTCCGCTGGTAAGTAAACGAACTTTATGTGTGCATGTGTGTGTGTGTGTGTGTGTGTGTGTGTGTGTGTGTGTGTGTGTGTGTGTGTTTTCTGTATGTATGTATGTATGTATGTATGTATGTATGTATGTATGTATGTATGTATGTATGTCTTTGTCATCTCGAGACAATGATTTCTGACTACACTCCTGCCGCTTAAGAGATTCCGCTGTATCAGCTTAACAACCCGTATCGGCATACATCCCAACCCACCATACCCGCTTAACAACCCTTGTGGGTTGCAATATTCCGTCAGACCATATGAAATCATTTATACCCTATTATTCCAATAAAACATAGTCTTTCAAGTGTCTGTCATAATGATATAACGCCCCTGCTGGCCCCAGACAATCCACAGGGTTTCATTATCCAAAGTCCGAATTGTTACAACCACTGCGTGCGTGGTGGCCATAAACTTACGTCAAATACGTTCTTGCCACATGGCCCAGCTGTCTAGCCAGTGCTCTGAGGACGGGCGATAGCATGTTGGTATGTATGTTTTAATTCCGCGTCGAACAGTAGATATGCCAAACAAAATCATGCTGAGGCAATAAATATCAGAATACTTTTTCTAGCTTACACTATCAAACTTTACGTTTGAATCTGGAATACCAGAACTTTAATCAAAAGCTGAATAATACATTGTCAGGTAGAGGTGTCTGTAGCTGCTGGTACGTAAGTGACGTCAGCGTTTTTGCCATAGGCTTCTGCTGATCGGGGAAGGGGAATAATTCTGGATGCAAGGGCCAAGCCCAGTAACTCTAACTCTCCATATTGCGTCATATTACATACGGTAACAGAACGATGCTCTTTTGTCGCAAAATTGACTCGGTGGGCAACACTTATAATTTTTAGAGAAAAAAAGTATTGAAAATCGGTATATTATTTTTGATGTGCGTGTCCTACTTTAAGATTCCATAGCAGTATAGATCCCACTATTAGCCGTTAAACATTCTGTGTTGTTATAGATCCTATTGTATCAGCTGAACAAACCGTGTTGGTACAAATACTACTATGTCCGCTTTACAACCCGTGTCGGTTTAGATCTCATTTTTTTTCCGCTTAAAAAACCTGAGTCGGTATGAATCCCACTATATCTGCCTATCAACCCGTGTTAGTATAGATCTCACCGCATCCGCTTAACAACCCGTGTTGGTACAGATTCCATCCCATCATATTAATCCTCCTAACAACTTGTGTCGGTATTGATCCCACTATATGCTCTTAACAGCCCGTGTTTTTATAGATCCCACACTTACTGTATTCGTTTAACAACCCTTGTCGGTATAGGTCCGACTGTATACGTGAAACCACTGTGCATATATTTATATGAATAAAATAACTCTACTAAATTCCTATCTGCTGTAACTTTTGTATCCTCATACCCCTGTTCAACTCGCCACTGTGAAGTTGTCTTCCCCTCTTTTCCGACGAGATTGCTCATCTGTGACTGATTATCATTATCCCTGTTACACCCCGCATAAACGAATATGCCATATACTGTAACAAGGCGTAGTTAATTCAACCACAACGACAATCCATGACCCTTTCCACCGGCAGTAGTTTTGTGTTTGATCAACTGCATGTTATAGATGTGTTAAACGATGCATTTTTACGTGTTATCCGCCCTCTTCCTTGGATCGTTGACTAAGATCCCATCTGGCTATGATGGTTACACAAGCCCAAATCTTTTTGCTATATTTTACTATGTACTGTCCATTGTCGTCACTCCAGTCCTAATTTTCGTTGGCTATTCCCACTCACCACTAATGGAGATACGCATCTGATCTAAAAAAAAAAAAATTACTTTTAATAACCCATAACAAGCACATTTTTTTTGCTGTTTCTCCTCGTTTGTGCCATCCACATGAAAAGTCACTTGAAGCCTCAGGTTATTTCAAGAGAACAGGGGGTTAGTACATTGGCAGCTCCTATCTTCTAAAACCTCTGACTCGAAATAGTGCTGCTTAATTTAACCTACACTGGCCAGGGAAGTGACAAATGCATTAGAACAGGCCACAGCTAAGGTCAATGGGCGCCGGGGAGGGAGAAAACAATGATCTGATAAATATTTCACCCTTCCTTCTGAGTCCAACCGTAATGACCTCAAAATTATTGCGCATGTGTAACCTGATCTCGTTTTTTTTTCTTCTTTCGAGCACTGGGATGTTGTTGTTAGCCAAAGTCTACTGTGTTTTGTCTAGTATGTCATTCAGACCTTTTGAAACAAGAAGGCCAAGAGACAGCTCTTTTGTCAGACGAACAATACTGTAAATTAAGCAAAAAGTCTCTCTATTAAAGATCTGACGATAATAATAATAATAATAATAATAATAATAATAATAAAGTGCATTTATATAATGCTTAACCCCCGGAGAGCTCGAAGCCCTTTAAATTTACAGCTACAGGCACAAGTGCTAAACACGAACACGCAAGTGTACACGCGCAGCACGCACTTGCACGTAAACACATACAAGTAAGTGCATGCGATCAAAGAGCAGAAGTCTCAAGGTCAGGAGGGAGCATATATTCCAGCCTCTCTCCATAATAATAATATGATAATAATAATAATAATAATAATAATAATGATAATATTGCGGCCTATACATCTCGTATCCAGGTTCACCGGATTTCACACTATTACTACCTCATCAGCCCTGACCTGCTCTAAACTTTCTCAGCTCTCTGGGGAGCATTGAGTGCCGCTGCCAATTATAGGATTTTCAGAATCTTAGCATTCGAAAAATATCTTCATTGCTTTTAGCCAGGTACAAGCCAGGTACACGTCATATAGACAGGTGGTGAACTGAGAGAAAATAAGAATGAAATGCTTTTCCACCCACGATCGTGGAAGGGAATCGATCTTATAACCTTTATATCTTGGTTTCAACGCCAGAACCATTCGGCCACACTTCTCCATAACTATTACAGATTTTTCTCAAGGTCCACATGCAGCTGATAGAATATTTACGTATGCATTCGTTAGGAAAACAAAGTACACGACCAGTTTTTAGACTTTCTATACAAATATTGTATCTCGCCTATGCGGAAGTTTGCAAGTCCGCAGATAATGTTGCTGTTATCCGATTGATAATTCATAAGAAGATGATAGATTCCGTCATTTTTACGTTTAAAGGCTACTACAGTAGATTACATATTCATTCCGCGGAAACAGATTAAGGATTCTTAAGTTCGCGCAAAATGGCTGGCGGAAATGGCCTAGACAATAAGAAACTAAATACATTTTGAAATAGCCAGATTTGTCGAGGGGAGAACAAAATTACTGCAACATGGTTGGATGAAATTTTAATCTGGGCATTGTTTGGGGTTGCAGGACCCATATTGTTAACGCCTCTTTGAGCCATTTAATAAATTTGCCTCCTCGAACCTGTAGGAACGCACTGGCATGTCAAAGGCTAATCACATGCATCATATCGGAGTGTTCTAAGACCTGTTCTTCTAAGTTCAACATAAGATGTTCTAGTTAGCTGAATAATGGGATATTCCATTGATGGTGCCTTATCCAAGACAAAACGAACTCCCTATTATACAAATGGCAGGCAGGCAACGCACCAGCGGCGAAAGAATACCTAGCGCACCGAAAGGCATCATAGACGAATACATTACACTCCATGAAAAAGTTGGACCACTGAGGGGGCGATCGAACCACCCGATCCAAAAATAATTAAAAGTCGGGAATAAAAGAGACATGGAGTTTTTTGCCGATTTTACCTGATTAAATCACAGGCACAAATGTCCTCCGCCCGTCCTCAAAATGTGGTTCTTCCACGATCCAGACCAAAGGAGGAGTGGAGAAAGGCAATCTCCCGGTCCACCTTTATAATATACAACACGGACCGGCTTTGCTGACGATTGGCGAATCGGACGGATTGAAAAGATCTATCGGAGATTGTATTTCGTTGCTATACACATTCTTTTTCGAAAAAAAAAAAAAAAATATAAATAAGACTGATGTGTATAGTTACCTTTTGTGTATTTTTCTACGAATTTAGGTGAAAACGGCATGTTTTTACGTTACGTAGCTCTCAAGACATCTGTGACACAAATTTGGCTGAAGCGTTTATTAAAATAGATCACATGTAGGTTTCTTGCCTTATCCGAGGAAACAAGTCCACACCCATCAACTGAAATGGCTGCCAGAGACATTGACTTCAACTTTCACTCAGTGGAGCAGGACATAATTTCCTTTTTTTCATGATTCAATTTTAGTTTGCTTGTTTGCATCCATTTCTTAACAGATTCAATGCATTTTTGTAAGTCTGCTTTGAGGGTATCGATGTGGTCACGAATTGCAGACTTGTAGATTTTTGATTTGTTTTGTATCAAGAGCATACATATGATAATTCGTTTGAAATTTAGTAACTATCCTTGTAAGTGGTTGAGTGTACAAGCTGTACAAAGCTGTACAAAACCGGCCCTAAAACGAAGCCTTAGGGTACCCCAAACTTCAAGGCAAATGTTTGTGAAGGATTACTCTTTATGAGACCAACTTGAGTACGATCAGTCAGGTGAACTGTAAACCAAGCAGACACAGTTCCAGACAGGCCATAAGTGACTGCTAAATGGCTAAGAAGTATTGAATGATCAAGAGTGTCAAATGCAGCAGAGAGATCTGGATTAGATCTGTAGTAGTCTTGCTATTATTATTATCATCAACTGCAAAGTTATTTGTCATAGGGGGAACAAACGTGTGACCGTTTGATTATGAATATGAATTGAACACATTCAGCATTCAGCCACACTCCTTCGCAGGTTCAGACGTGAAAATCGGAACTATCAGCCAAGATGACGCCCCTGGGACTCCTGACCGTGTTGGTTCTTGCCATGACCGTGTGTAGAGCCACCCCTGCCTCTGATCACAAGAGGGGATTGGATGAGATCGATGCCAATGGCACGAAGGTACTGACACAATGTTCAGACTACAGTTGAATTGGGTACTGCAACAGCAGATCGTTCCTCATAAAATCGCCCTTCTTAATTTTAGATAGGATCTTGATATTCTTCTGTCTAGCTATAAGAAAACTTTCCCTCTCAAGAGGTCTCAGGCTTAGACACTTGTCTCCGTATGCATAATGTTTGCGTTAATTAACTTATTGCGTTAACTGCGATGAACACTAGTGATGCTTTGTGAGTTCCCGTGGTAACCACAGTGCGTTAACAAACGGAAGGATTATTCATAAGGCCTTAGCTGTGCGACATACACTTCTGGAAAGACAAAAGCAGTTAATCTTTGTTCCCACAGTCCTACATTCTCACTCAATTGTGTTGCATATTCCTAGCGCCCTATACTTACACAGCCCTATGCCCGTGAACTTTGCCTTGTGAGTTCATAATGCATGAACAGCACATTTAACATGTTATTTAACATAAACCCAGACCACATTAAGGTATTGGAAATGTAGGGCTATAGGAACTAAGAACTGTGAAAACATAAGCCTGTTCACCACATTTCTCAGAATATGATCAAATTTTCATAAATCATTTTGGGTTTCCTTGAAATCGCTAGTGTTTGGTAAAGAGTTCCCACGAGTAAAGTTTCGAATGCTTAACCGACGTCATTTTCTTCTTCATTAACACTAGTAGCGCTAGCTGACCACGCGCCATGCAGCTCGCTGACTGTGTAACCTAGTTTTACCAATGTTATAGCGGATCAGCGCATACTGCCTGACGGTTAGGACCCATTGCCAAGAAACGCGGCTGCATAAATACGATCGCCGCAGGGCAGATATCTATTGCCGCACTGAACGGTATCGAGTGCACGGTAGTATATATACTATCACCGCATCACGAGGGTTAAGTCTACTAAAAGCTGGCAATGATTAAACAAAAAAAAAATTATGCTTTTTCTCCTATTAACTTTAAAGTCTGATTTGGATTATCTGTTTAGTATCACCACTTTCCAATACAGTACATCTAATTTGTACGTATTTAAAAGCCCGTGACGTGAGTCACAGGATCTAGACATTGATTTTCTTGTGTTGTGTGCAGTTTTCTCATACCTATATCTTTGAATTTAACATGAATCTGTGTTTTTTTGTTACGAAGCACACGGTTTACACTCACTGCTATATTTACAATCTCGATTTCATAATTTTACTGTTTTGCCGCATCTTATAAAACCATGTGAACATATCTGATGAAATCAGTTTTCAAAATCTTTAGGCTCATTCCACATTTGCCTCAACTAGGTATTTTCAGCTCTATCATGTAACCTAGGAAATCTTGCTCACACGTTGGTTTGTTTACATGCTCTGCTCATATATGAATACTCGTCATTTATCAAAATATATCCTAGCAATCCCTAGATCACGTGGTGTAACTGACCCGTCTGAAAATACCTCATTAGTTTTTTGAGGTTTTGAGAAATTTAGTGCTCTCTATCTGTTGCTCAAAGTAAAACAATGAGGCAGATATAATTTAGCTTGTAATGTTGCGATATTATGATAACGAGTGAAACGCTGCATTGTTTTAATAGGAAACAGACGATAAAGGGAAGAAATCATATTGATACAAACTACTCAAATCATCAAACAAATGACTAAGGTAGATGTGGAATGAGCATGCTGTGTTACACCTTGACATGAAACTTCAAAATAGAAAAAAAAAAGAGAGGAAAATTTTTCTAGAAAATGTAAAAAATCAAACCTCCGAAGAACTCTGTGGCTTGCCCTATGTAAAGGGAAGATTCTGATCCTCTCATTCATCTTTGAATGAAAACATACACACCAATCATATTTAAACATGTATCCAAAACTTGCGGCAATAAGCAAATTTAACTCGCGCAGTTTAAATCTAGAGTTTTATGTCATTAAGAACCTAACCCTTGGCTCTTTTTGGCTCCGTGGGGGGTCTAATTTTACACATGATTTTCCTGTACAAGAAGTCTGTTAAAATAGTTTCTCGTTATTGGAGAAACGGGACGATAAGGCCAAGTTAATGAAGTGGAACACAGCTTTCGAGAAACGGTAAAATGAAGACATCATTTGCACAGGAACCCAAGTGATCGATGGAATTTTAATCACTTGCTCGCATTGTGAGACACACAGCAGACACATTACAGTACAGGTGCATCTTGAAACAGATATTCCCATTGGCAGACACACAGCATGTGCTTTTTAAAATCCATGTTCTCATTGGCAGACACATGACAAGTGCATATTCAAATAAGTATTCTCAAAGACAGACACACAACAAGTATTATTATATTAAACCACTTGCTCTCTTTGGCAGACACAGGGAACGTACATCTTAAACATGTGTTCTCGTTGGCAGACATGCAACAAGTACATACTCGTGGTAAACCACTTGCTCTCATTGGTAAACACACGACACATACATCTTGAAACATGTATTTTCATTGGCAGACACACGACACATACTGTATATCTTGAAACATGTGTTCTCCTTCGCAGACACACAAGTACATGTTGACCACTTGCTTTAATCGGCAGACACCCAAATAGTGACATCGCGTAATACTTATTTTGGCAGACACACAAGTACATGTTGACCACTTGCTTTAATCGGCAGACACCCAAATAGTGACATCACGTAATACTTATTTTGGCAGACACACAAGTACATGTTGACCACTTGCCTTAATCGGCAGACACCCAAATAGTGACATCTCATAATACTTATTTTGGCAGACACACAAGTACATGTTGACCACTTGCTTTAATCGGCAGACACCCAAATAGTGACATC
>JAWQUT010000330.1:777661-795608 GCA_033807755.1 Ellobium chinense
TCAAGAATAGAATAATATAATTATAAACTCTAAAATTAGAACAGAAATTCGGCATGTAAAGTTTCTCTCTGGATTACAATATAAAAATGCTCATCTCGGATATCAGTATGATTTAAATCCAGAACTTGATACAAAACTTCATGGCCGGCTTTCAATATAAAACTGCAGTCATCGGAGTACAATATAAAAATGCAGGGGCAAAATTTAAATATAATACCTAAAATCTGGAATTTGATATAAACTTGGAGATAAACATGGGGATTCGATATAAAAAGTAAAATTAGCAGGGTATGGATTTGTTTTTACGCTCTCAGAACAAATCACTATCCAGGTTACAATATATCCCGTAAATATGACCCTTACTTTGCTTGATGGAGAGTGAGTACTGTTTTTAGTTGGTTGAGTTACTGTCTCTTTTGCTCTTGTTACTTGTTTTGATGTTGGTGTTTTTATTTGTTGTTGCTGTTGCGCTAATTGCTGGCTGATCTCAATAATTGCGACTTATGGTGTTGTTATTGTTTATACCCTTATGATTCGCTTGTTTGTGAATATACTAATACTAATGGTAATAATAAGTAAGTGTAGTTATTTAGCTTTTCACCCCCGAAGGACTGGCAGGGATTTACAGTCATACGTATACCAATTCAGCCACAAATGCATAACTTCACAAACACACACAACAGCCATGTTAAAGGAACTCCACCACAGGGCTATGGGTCATGCATGTCTTTAAATGTTGTTCAAACCTTGTAAGTTCACTGTCGGAATTGTAGGTGAAAACCGTCATTCGTTCTATATGCACTTTTTACGTATACTTTTTTCTTTTCAAGTCGGTTGTCGCAACAGGGTGGCTAAGTGTACGGGGAAATAATAAATATTAATGTTCTTAAACTCCCTTGCTTCGGCAGATGGTCGCCATATTTAGATGACCGACAGCCCAGGTTTGAACAAAACAACAACAACAACAACAACAACAACAACAACAACAATGCCACACCTATGAAGTTTGAATAGAGTAGTACCGTTCTGATATGTTTATTTTGACATTTTAGCAAATACGAGAGGATAGCGAGGGAGCAGAAAAAAGGCTTTCAGATGACTGGACCCGA
This sequence comes from Ellobium chinense, assembly GCA_033807755.1. Classification (NCBI taxonomy): domain Eukaryota; kingdom Metazoa; phylum Mollusca; class Gastropoda; order Ellobiida; family Ellobiidae; genus Ellobium; species Ellobium chinense. The sequence goes on from JAWQUT010000330.1 coordinate 778,771, forward strand.
GACACTGATGATCTAATGGAAAAGAGATTTTTCAGGAACGGCTGGGAACGACCTATTCCACCAGTCATTTATAAACGGAGTGGTAAAAAAATTGACAAAGAGCTTGCAAAGAGACTTCTTCCTGGTGGCTGGGATCGGCCCTATCGCCCACCTATCTGGGCACGAGAGGCTGACGAGGCAGAACTGTTGGCTAGGAGAAATTGGTGGGATGACGTCAAATATAAGGTGGGCAGCTGGGTCAAACAGGGAGAAGACGCTATCAAGCATCTTTACCACGTTCCAGGATATTAAAACCAAGGATCTTGTCCATTGGGCACTCCACGATATTTACTCTGATCTATATGTCACTCCACGATCTTTGATCTCGTTTATATGGCATTCTACAAAAAAATTCTAGTATGGCATTCCACGACATTGAAATCAATTTGAACTAGTCGATAATATGGCATTTCACGATATTTAATCTAATCTTTACGGCATTCGGCGATATTTAATTTAATCTCGACGATTTTCCACGATATTGACACCCACAGATCTAGTCTATATGGCAACCCACGACATTTAATCTAGTCCATACAGCATTCCACGATATTGAAACAACTTTTACTGATGGAGCGAAGCCCTGGGATAACTCTGATTCTGACATGAAGATGTATAATGATTTTCACTCATGAATAAAAATAATGGCAGAAACAAATTCACAGTCATCTCGTCTCTTCTTCTGGCTGATTCTTGGACTACATACATCTATGCATCTTGTTAATCATTTAAAAGTACTCTGTTACATAACATTTATAAAGTATACAGTTAATCCAAGAAAACACAGATGCAAAACAGTGAGGTTCAACCCAACCTGAACAACTGTGCTACAAGAAAGAAACGTCTGTATTTGATTTATCTGTCATAATATCTCTCCAAGTTACTACAGTGGAACACACAGAGATCGTGTGCCCATTGGCTCGAAGTAAATAATAACGGCAACTCCCGATCCTAATAAAGCAAACTGTTTTACATGTAAATAACAATAGTAAAAAAAATGAAGTTCGCTTTCTGCATAACGACATCTCATGATTGCTCTCTGTCCGAACGCCAGTGTGTGGTTACAAGCAGTGCGACGACTTAATTTAACCCTATAATATGGTCTTTTTACAACAACAACAACAACAACAACAACAACAACAACAACAACAACAACAACAACAACAATGCCACATCTACGAAGTTTGAACAGAATAATACTGAGTCCAAATATTTGAAGGAAGTTGGTAAATGTGAGTGCAAGCATGCGGCTGGCCCCAAATGAGTACAATATTATGCAGTTTAAGATTTTAGGTGGAAGCAAAGTGTCAGTTTGTTGTGGGGGGCTAGATACCAGCTCAAAAGTAGGTCAACTGACATCTTCTGATTACAGGAAGAATTATACCAAAAATACGTGTTTTTATTGGTGCTTGAATATTCGTAAAAAAATGGGAATTCATGCTACATTCGAGGGGTGATAGATACCTTGGTTTTGTTTTTTTTTGTTGCCTGACCATTAAGGGACGTTTGAGAACAGCGATACCTGAAAGCTATGTTGGTTTTTATGCATCACCATCCTTGAATACACAAAAATTCCATCAGTCATTGACCTTTAAACGTCCTTAACGATAGATTTACCTTTCCTTGTTGTAGTAACAGCAGTCGTCAGTTCACTTTCTACTTTATTATCAAATTCAAAACCTTGCCTCATAAAGTGTTTTTTTCAGTCTTAGGAATAGTGAAACATAAAAAAAAAAAAGTTCGTAAGTCCCAGATCTAGAACTTGTGTCGGAGAGATATTCTCGTGAATCATCAGAGGCTCATATTGATAGGAGAGGTATATTGGTGTAGCCTAATTTTATTTTAGCAAACTTTGCTTAATGCTTTTTTCTTTAGTGTGAAGTCTTTCTTTAAGTTCCTCATTCTGTTATTCATCAGCTGTCCAAGTTTGTCCTGGATGATGTTTTCTTGGCGTTTGCCAGTCCTGGGGAGAATGGGACATAATATACCTTTTGATATAGCTGGCTGGACAGAGCAGGAAGTGTTGGTAGTGTCCATAGAAATGTTTAAGACACTTCCATATTATGGAACTGACAAGTCAAGGCTATGGAAACACTCAACAAGACTCTGCTTTCTTGTTTCTGAAAGTACTTTCAGTCCTAAGTGAATAGGAACGGGTGTTTCTTTGATTCTGATATGATTAAGATTTGTGAAATCCTGCCCGCAACCAAAATTCCAATTTTTTGACTATCATCAGTTGTGATATTGTAAATGCAGATTGAGAACGGCCCGATCAATATCCGATGAAGTTGTACCTGGGAACAGTGGGAAGTGACTTTTTTTGAGCACATACTCAAAGGAACCTGAGAACGACTGTTGTGTGGCAAACATCTCTCTGCAGACAATCTTTGCAACTTGTGCCAGCAGGAAAACGTTAAAAAAGCATCGTAGTCAGCGTCCTTCTGATAGCTCCATCGACATATTGCTTGAAGATGAGGGATTTCCTCAACCTGTACCACAATCCTGATGTTTGAGGCAAACACTTAGACGTTTTTGTCTTAGTCTAGTTGTATGCATTATCCCCGTTCCCGAGAGCAGTCAGAAGTGACTGTGACTCATGCTCAAGCTGGACAGACGAAATATTGGAGCTGTGATTGATCGCGCTCAAAACTTTCCTCACATATGCTCTGCAAAAGCAATCCCAAAATAGATATAATATTGTCATTTCTTTTTTCATGTCTACATTGTCTAACTTTAACTTTTGATGATTGTCTGTATAATTTTTGTAGACATTCTTTGTGGTTTTGGGAAGCGTCAGCAATCATGTCACCACCCGCTAGGTTTTTCAGCACGATGTGGTATCTGAGGATCGTGGCAGAGTGTCTGAATCTATAGTCTAATCCAAGGGTCGATGCGTTGCGAAGACCGTTTTTGCTCGCTTTGGTTCCACAGAAAAGGCACATTATATTGTCTTGAATGATTTTTGCTCACTCCTTCTCCTGGTCTTGATGAGAGATTGATGTTTAGGACTGGCAGGCTGATCTTTAGAAAACTGGAGTTTATGTCTTCTCTTTTCGGCTAATCGGTTACTGACCTTATTCCTATTCATTTTGTACCAGGAGGTGCAAATTTCTTTGAGTACGTTTGCAATAGCCTCTCTATCGCCAAATTGATGCAAACAGGGTGGTACAACGTGAATAGCAAGGTCGTGAAGTTTTACTAAGTTTTCAGTCATATAATATAATTATGTCCAGTTGCCCCAGGTGTAGAACGGGCAGAGCAAATTAGTTTTTCCTGTTTTCTTCTGACATATGAAACAAACAGTCCCGTCAACAGTACTATTCGATATTGGTGGATCATTAAGATGACAGAAATGACTCTGAAAGCTCGATAAATGAACGAAGTTGTCGGAATACCTTTAGTGTGCTGAATTCCTCCCAAGAAAAATGGTTCCTCACATTAATTATGGGTAATGCAAAGATGATAATATTATCCAATAATGTGGATAAACTCACAGAAAAAGAAATGTAGCCTCCAACCACAGTGGAGTTGACTATAGCATCCTGTTTGACAACCCCTCAAGACTTTGAACACACACTCACACACACACACACACACACACACACACACACACACACACACACACACACGCTCGAATGCTATATCATTAGGCTAACAGAAGGAGGGGAATGGGACAGAAAGCTCAACTAATATACCATAAGCATAAGGCTGCACACATACAGATCTACATTTTAATAGATCTTTATTCAGTGTAAGCTGAACTCTTTCAGTTTGCGATTCAAATTAGGTCTTGTAACATGAAAATTTGAAAAAAAATGTTATTAGTCAGTAAAATCAAGAAATTGTTGTCCTTGATCATATGAAAGAAACACTAATTATGGCGCGAATCGGTTTCCATAGATCTATAATAAAATGAGTATTTCATCAATGGTGCGTCCCAGTTCGGCTTCAAATGATCAGTGGCGTATTCTGAAAGAAGCAATCCTAAATATGTGCACGTCATCAAAATTTGAGGCTGAAAAATTGATATTCTTATCTGGGATTTATAGGATAAAATTGACAGAATACTTTTCCTTATATTTCTTCGTTTGTTGTTGTTTTTTTTTCTGTGTGATTTTATTATCTGTCATCTTTCACTATTCCCGAAAAGCGTTATACTGCAGTGCGTTTCGGTGCATGTTTCTCTCTCTCTCTCTCTCTCTCGCTCTCTCTCTCTCTCTCTCTCCACCCCCTCTCTCTCTTTCTCTCTCTTCCTCTCTCTTTCTCTCTCTCTCTCCGTCGATCCCATTCGTAGGATGGGACCGTCACCACAGTAGGCTGTGGCATTTAGAAGTTCTTTCTCCTTCTCCGTTCCCCCTCCCTCCCCCATCTCACTCCCGCCTCCCCACTCCCCCTAAGACAAAAAAAAATCCCGGAAAATTCACACTGTAGATATGACATTCATCTGTAAAGGGAGGGAGGGGATTTTAAATGCATTTTTAAATACCTAATTTTCCTCGATAGTCTTGCTAATACAAGCTTTGAGCTACGCCTCCAAAATCTCTGTTGTGGTTACGCCATTACCAACTAGGACTGTGTAGTACTTCCGTGTTGTGACGTCATAATGGTGCGACACCAGGATTTCATAGCGATGGACGAAATCTCTTTCTGTGAGAAACCACTGCTTGAGCGGTGTATCGTAGAGGCGCTCATTCAAATGAATAACAAAACAATTTTAGAAATTAGTTCGTTCCATTAAGACTACTAGACTTTCGTATATTGTTTTCCAAGAGCATCAATTTTTAACCACGAATATTAATAAATATCGAAACGATAGATGTTTGGATCTAGTAATGTCGAAATATAACTATGTCTACGAAATCGATACATCGATATTCAATATCAATATGCCCTCACGTAGTGCTACATATTCTGAATTCCCAAACAAGCCTCGAAGTCAGCACAGATACTGACAGCACGGACTTACCATTTTCTGTCTAAACCCATCACTTTTACTCAATCACTTTTGGTCCTGATGATGTTATAGGTAAGAACTAGTCTGAACACATTTCCAGCTCGCCTTAAACTGGTCTGGCTAACAACATTTCGCGCTCACTCCACAGTGTGCAAAGCCAACACAAGAGCCGCCATTTTCAAAACAAAGATCAAGGAACTCCGGCTTTTAGATCCTATGGTTTGTCAGCACCATACAGATCATAATTTAGGTGAAAAAGTTCAACGGCTCAGATTTTTTTCCTAAAACCCAACTTTCATCCTGATTCCACCTTCTTTCGTAATCAGGAAGGCCTACCCTGTCACTTCTGGGTAGTCAATTGCTTGCACTCAAATTTGTCAACTGATTTTGCCGAGCAAGCCTACTATTCTGATATGTGTATTTTGACACTTTTGCAGACACGAGACGATAGCGAGGGAGCAGAAAAGAGGCTTTCAGATGACCGGACCCAAGACGCTGATGATCTAATGGAAAAGAGATTGGTGTGGAACCCCTGGAAACACATTCCACCAATCAAATATATACGGAACGGTAAAAAAATTGACAAAGAGCTTGCAAAGAGAATCCTTCTTCCAGACCACTATGGCCTACCTGATGGCTGGGGTCGGCCCTATCACCCACCTATCTGGGCACGAGAGGCTGAGGTTCGGGAGTCTGACGAGGCAGAGATGTTGGCCAGGAGAAGTTGGTGGGATGACGTCAAATATAAGGTGGGCAGCTGGGTCAAACAGGGAGAAGACGCTATAAAGCATCTTTACCACGTTCCTGGATATTAAACCAACGGATCTGGTCTATTTGGCATTCCGCGATATTTGATTTAGTCAATACGGCATTCCATGATATTAAAACCAACTGATTTTGTCTATTTAGTATTCCACGATTACGATCTAGTCTACTGTGGCATACCACGATATTGAAAACAAATGATCTAGTCTAGACAGTATATCACGAAATTTAAAATGGTCTATACGGCATTACACGTTATTGAAATCTGTTGATCTAGTACATACGACATTTCACGTTATTGAAACTAACTGATCTAGTACTAATGGAGCGATAAATCTCTGGAATAAATCTCTGAATATGACCTGATCATGTTCTAACCGATTTTAATCCATTAATAAAAACAATGACAGAAACAAACTCACAGTTATTTGGTCTTCTCTTCTTATTGGTTTTTGGATCACTTAGGTCTATGTATCTTGGTAATCATATCACCGTGTTGTGTTACAGAACTTTACAAAGTACACAATTAATCCAAGAAACCGCAGAGGCGATATAGCAAAATCCAGCCCAACCAAAGCAATTGTGCAACAAGAAAGAAACGTTTGTATTTCATTAACCTGTCATGTCTCTCCAAGTTACCGCAATGGAATACACACAAATCATATATATATGACAATTGCTTCGAAGTTAATGATAACGGCAACCCTCGATCTTAATAACCTAAACTGTTATGCACGTGAGTAACCATAAAGAGCAAATCGACAGTTTGTTTCTATAGATAAATAATGATATTTCATGATTGTTCGCTGCCGGAAAGCCACTGCGTGGTTGCAAGGTGCGCGACTGCTTATTTTAACTCTGCAATTTCTCCTGCTCACCTGATAACATCTCATAACACAGACATGACACAGGTATGACAAAAGTCACGACAATAACGTTGTCACGTTCTGGTCCACAAATCCATGATTTTCTCCATCAAATTTTAAACATGAACTCTGATCCTCACAAATTAAGAACTGATCCCCTGGATTGCAATTGATAAGGTCCACTCAATTACTGTCATTCAAGATTTGGAAGAGTTGTCCCCCCCGGCAAACATGGTTGGCAGCCAGATTGCTGGACCGTTTGTTTGACAGAATAAAAGAAAAAAACAACAACAGGGAAGTGTTGGCTTCATAGCCAGACCTACCGTTAAGAGTATTTTAGCCAGACAGCCAGATTACCTCGTGGAGAGTATTTTGGATAAACAACAGAGACTGCCCCTTGAAAAATCTGTGTGACGAACTCGGCTGAGAAGGCAGACCTAAAAAAACCGACCTTGACCGTTTTGGCGTTTGCCAGTCCTGGGGAGAATGGGACATAATATACCATTTGATATAGCTGGCCGGACTAAGAGCAGGAAGTGTTGGTAGTGTCCATAGAAATGTTTAAGACTCTTTCATAGCAACTGACAAACCAAGGTTGTGTGAATACTCAACAAGACTCTGCTTTCTTGTTTCTGAAAGTACTTTTAGTCCTAAGTGAATAGGAACTGGTGTTTCTTTATTCTGATATGATTAAGATTTGTGAAATCCTGCCCGCAACCAAAATTCTAATTTTTTGACCATCATCAGTTATGATATTGTAAATGCAGATTTGAAACGGCCCGAAGTTGTACCTGAGAAGTATGGGTACTGACTTTTTTGGAGCATGCCCTCAAAGGAACCTGAGAACGACTGTTGTGTGGAAAACATCTCTCTGCAGACAATCTTTGCAACTTGTGCCAGCAGGAAAACTTTAAAAAAGCATCGTAGTCAACGTCCCTCTGATAGCTCCATCGACATATTGCTTGAAAATGAGGGATTTCCTCAACCTGTACCACAATCCTGAAGGTTGAAGCAAACAGTTAGAAGTTTTCGTCTTAGTCTAGTTGTATGCACTATTCCCGTTCCCGAGAGCAGTCAGAAGTGACTGTGATTCATGCTCAAGCTGGACAGACGAAATATTGGAGCTGTAGTTGATCGCGTTCAAAACTTTCCTCATAGGACATAAGCTCTGTGAAAGCAATCGCAAGGCAGATAATATTGTCATTCCTCTTTTTTTCATGTCTATATTGTCTAACGTTAACTTTTAATGATTGTCTGTATAATTTTTGTAGACATTCTTTGTGGTTTTGGGAAGCTTCAGCAATCATGTCACCAGCCGCTAGGTTTTTCAGCACGATGTGGTATCTGAGGATCGTGGCACAGTGTCTGAATCTATAGTCTAATCCAAGGGTCGATGCGTTGCAAAGACCGTTTTTGCTCGCTTTGGTTCCACAGAAAAGGCATGTATTGTCTTGAATTATTTTTGCTCACTCCTTCTCCAGGTCCTGATGAGAGATTGATGTTTAGGACAGGCAGGCTGCTCTTTAGAAAACTGGAGTTTTCTGTTTTCTCTTTTCGGCTAATCTGTTGCTGACCTTATTCCTATTCATTTTGTACCAGGTGGCGCAGTTTTCTTTGAGTACGTTTGCAATAGCCTCTCTATCGCCAAATTGATGCAGACAAGGTGGTACAACGTGAATAGCAAGGTCGTGAAGTTTTACTAAGTTTTCAGTCATATAATATATGTCCAGTTGCTTCAGGTGTAGAATGGGCAGAGCAAATTAGTTTTTCCTGTTTTCTTCTGACATATGAATCAAACAGTCCCGTCAACAGTGTTATTCGATATTGGTGGATCATTAAGATGACAGAAATGACCCTGAGAGCTCGATAAATGAACGAAGTTGTCGGAATACCTTTAGTGTGCTGAATTCCTCCCAAGAAAAATGGTTCCTCACATTAATTATGGGTAATGCAAAGATGATAATATTATCCAATAATGTGGATAAACTCACAGAAAAAGAAGTGCAGCCCCCAACCACTGTGGAGTTGACTGTAGCATTCCGTTTGACAACCCTTCAAGTCTTTGAACACACACACACACACACACACACACACACACACACACACACACACACACACGCACATACACACACGCTCGAATGCTATATCATTAGGCTAATAGAAGGAGGGGATGGGGAGAGAAAGCTCAACTGATATACCATAAGCAGTAAGGCTGCACACATACAGATCTACATTCTCATAGATCCTTATTCAGTGTAAGCTGTACTCTTTCAGTTTGCGGTTGCATTTAGGTTTTGTAACATGAAAACTTGATAAAAATGTTATTAGTCAGTAAAATCAAGAATTTGTTGTTCTTGATCATATGAAAAAAAACCACTAATTATGGCGCGAATCGGTTTCCATAGATCTAAAATAAAATGAGTATTTCATCAATGGTGCGTCCTAGTGCGGCTTGAAATGATCAGTGGCGTATTCTGAAAGAAGCAACCCTAAATATGTGCACGTTATCAAAATTTGAAGCTAAAAAATGGATATTCCTATCTGGGATTTATTAGGATAAAACTGACAGAATACTTTTCCTGTTATTTCTTCGTTTGTTTTTTTTTTTTTCCCCGGTGTCATTTTATTATCTGCCATCTTTCATTAGTCCCGAAAAGCGTTATACTGCAGTGCGTTTCGGTGCATGTTTCTCTCTCTCTCTCTCTTTCTCTCTCTGTCTCTCCGTCGATCCTATTCGTAGGATGGGACCGTCACCACAGTAGGCTGTGGCATTTAGAAGCTCTTTCTCCTTCTCCGAAACTATCTCACTCCCCCCTCCCCACTTCCCCTAAGAAAAAAATTCCCGGAAAATTCACACTGTAGATATGACATTCATCGATAAAGGAAGGGAGGGAAATTTAAATGCATTTTTATAAACCTAATTTTCCTCGATAGTCTTGCTAATACTAGCTTAGAGCTACGCCTCCAAAATCTTTATCGTGGTTACGCCATTACCAACTAGGACTGTGCAGTACTTCCGTGTTGTGACGTCATAATGGTGCGACACCAGGATTTCATAGAGATGGACGAAATCTCTTTCTGTGAGAAACCACTGCTTGATCGGTGTATCGTAAAGGCGCTCATTCAAATGAATAACAAAACAATTTTAGAAATTAGTTCGTTCCATTAAGACTACTAGACTTTCGTATATTGTTTTCCAAGAGCATCAATTTTTAACCACGAATATTAATAAATATCGAAACGATAGATGTTTGGATCTAGTAATGTCGAAATATAACTATGTCTACGAAATTGATAAATCGATATTCAATATCAATATGCCCTCCCGTAGTGCTACATATTCTGAATTCCCAAACAAGCCTGGAAGTCACACAGATACTGGCAGCACGGACTTACCATTTTCTGTCTAAACCCATCACTTTTACTCAATCACTTTTGTTCCTGATGATGTTATAGGTAAGAACTAGTCTGAACACATTTCCAGCTCGCCTTAAACTGGTCTGGCTAACAACATTTTATGCACACTCCACAGTGTGCAAAGCCAACACAAAAGCCGCCATTTTGAAAACAAAGATCAAGGGACTCCGGCTTTTAGATCCTATGGTTTGTCAGCACCATACAGATCGATCATAATTTAGGTGAAAAAGTTCAACGGCTCAGATTTTTTTCCTAAAACCCAACTGACATCCTGATTCCACCTTCTTTCGTAATCAGGAAGGCCTACCCTGTCACTTTGGGGTAGTCAATTGCTTGCACTCAAATTTGTCAACTGATTTTGCTGAGCAAGCCTACTATTCTGATATGTGTATTTTGACACTTTTGCAGACACGAGACGATAGCGAGGGAGCAGAAAAGAGGCTTTCAGATGACCGGACCCAAGACGCTGATGATCTAATGGAAAAGAGATTGGTGTGGAACCCCTGGGAACACATTCAACCAATCAAATATAAACGGAACGGTAAAAAAATTGACAAAGAGCTTGCAAAGAGAATCCTTCTTCCAGACCACTATGGCCTACCTGATGGCTGGGGTCGGCCCTATCACCCACCTATCTGGGCACGAGAGGCTGAGGTTCGGGAGTCTGACGAGGCAGAGATGTTGGCCAGGAGAAGTTGGTGGGATGACGTCAAATATAAGGTGGGCAGCTGGGTCAAACAGGGAGAAGACGCTATAAAGCATCTTTACCACGTTCCTGGATATTAAAACAACGGATCTGGTCTATTTGGCATTCCGCGATATTTGATTTAGTCAATACGGCATTCCATGATATTAAAACCAACTGATTTTGTCTATTTAGTATTCCACTATTATGATCTAGTCTACTGTGGCATACCACGATATTGAAAACAAATGATCTAGTCTAGACAGTATATCACGAAATTTAAAATGGTCTATACGGCATTACACATTATTGAAACCTGTTGATCTAGTACATACGACATTTCACGTTATTGAAACTAACTGATCTAGTACTAATGGAGCGATAAATCTCTGGAATAAATCTCTGAATATGACCTGATCATGTTCTAACCGATTTTAATCCATTAATAAAAACAATGACAGAAACAAACTCACAGTTATTTGGTCTTCTCTTCTTATTGGTTTTTGGATCACTTAGGTCTATGTATCTTGGTAATCATATCACAGTGTTGTGTTACAGAACTTTACAAAGTACACAATTAATCCAAGAAACCGCAGAGGCGATATAGCAAAATCCAGCCCAACCAAAGCAATTGTGCAACAGGAAAAAAACGTTTGTATTTCATTAACCTGTCATGTCTCTCCAAGTTACCGCAATAGAATACACACAAATCATATATATATGACAATTGCTTCGAAGTTAATGATAACGGCAACCCTCGATCTTAATAACCTAAACTGTTATGCACGTGAGTAACCATAAAGAGCAAATCGACAGTTTGTTTCTATAGATAAATAATGATATTTCATGATTGTTCGCTGCCGGAAAGCCACTGCGTGGTTGCAAGCTGCGCGACTGCTTATTTTAACTCTGCAATTTCTCCTGCTCACCTGATAACATCTCATAACACAGACATGACACAGGTATGACAAAAGTCACGACAATAACGTTGTCACGCTCTGGTCCACAAATCCATGATTTTCTCCATCAAATTTTAAACATGAACTCTGATCCTTACAAATTAAGAACTGATCCCCTGGATTGCAATTGATAAGGTCCACTCAATTACTGTCATTCAAAATTTGGAAGAGTTGTCCTCCCCCGGCAAACATGGTTGGCAGCCAGATTGCTGGACCGTTTGTTTGACAGAATAAAAGGAAAAAAAAACAACAGGGAAGTGTTGGCTTCATAGCCAGACCTACCGTTAAGAGTATTTTAGCCAGACAGCTAGATTACCTCGTGGAGAGTATTTTGGATAAACAACAGAGACTGCCCCTTGAAAAATCTGTGTGACGAACTCGGCTGAGAAGGCAGACCTAAAAAAACCGACCTTGACCGTTTTGGCGTTTGCCAGTCCTGGGGAGAATGGGACATAATATACCATTTGATATAGCTGGCCGGACTAAGAGCAGGAAGTGTTGGTAGTGTCCATAGAAATGTTTAAGACTCTTTCATAGCAACTGACAAACCAAGGTTGTGTGAATACTCAACAAGACTCTGCTTTCTTGTTTCTGAAAGTACTTTTAGTCCTAAGTGAATAGGAACTGGTGTTTCTTTATTCTGCTATGATTAAGATTTGTGAAATCCTGCCCGCAACCAAAATTCTAATTTTTTGACCATCATCAGTTATGATATTGTAAATGCAGATTTGAAACGGCCCGAAGTTGTACCTGAGAAGTATGGGTACTGACTTTTTTGGAGCATGCCCTCAAAGGAACCTGAGAACGACTGTTGTGTGGCAAACATCTCTCTGCAGACAATCTTTGCAACTTGTGCCAGCAGGAAAACTTTAAAAAAGCATCGTAGTCAACGTCCCTCTGATAGCTCCATCGACATATTGCTTGAAAATGAGGGATTTCCTCAACCAGTACCACAATCCTGAAGGTTGAAGCAAACAGTTAGAAGTTTTCGTCTTAGTCTAGTTGTATGCACTATTCCCGTTCCGGAGAGCAGTCAGACGTGACTGTGACTCATGCTCAAGCTGGACAGACGAAATATTGGAGCTGTAGTTGATCGCGCTCAAAACTTTCCTCATAGGACATAAGCTCTGTGAAAGCAATCGCAAGGCAGATAATATTGTCATTCCTCTTTTTTCATGTCTATATTGTCTAACGTTAACTTTTAATGATTGTCTGTATAGTTTTTGTAGACATTCTTTGTGGTTTTGGGAAGCTGCAGCAATCATGTCACCACCCGCTAGGTTTTTCAGCACGATGGGGTATCTGAGGATCGTGGCACAGTGTCTGAATCTATAGTCTAATCCAAGGGTCGATGCGTTGCAAAGATCGTTTTTGCTCGGTTTGGTTCCACAGAAAAGGCATGTATTGTCTTGAATTATTTTTGCTCACTCCTTCTCCTGGTCTTGATGAGAGATTGATGTTTAGAACTGACAGGCTGCTCTTTAGAAAACTGGAGTTTTGTGTTTTCTCTTTTCGGTTAATCTGTTGCTGACCTTATTCCTATTCATTTTGTACCAGGTGGCGCAGTTTTCTTTGAGTACGTTTGCAATAGTCTCTCTATCGCCAAATTGATGCAGACAGGGTGGTACAACGTGAATAGCAAGGTCGTGAAGTTTTACTAAGTTTTCAGTCATATAATATATGTCCAGTTGCTTCAGGTGTAGAATGGGCAGAGCAAATTAGTTTTTCCTGTTTTCTTCTGACATATGAATCAAACAGTCCCGTCAACAGTACTATTCGATATTGGTGGATCATTAAGATGACAGAAATGACCCTAAGAGCTCGATAAATGAACGAAGTTGTCGGAATACCTTTAGTGTGCTGAATTCCTCCCAAGAAAAATGGTTCGTAATATTAATTATGGGTAATGCAAAGATGATAATGTTATCCAATAATGTGGATAAACTCACAGAAAAAGAAATGCAGTCCCCAACCACAGTGGAGTTGACTGTAGCATTCCGTTTAACAACCCTTCAAGATTTTGAACAAACACACAAACACACACAAACACACACACACACACACACACACACACACACACACACACACACACACACACACACACACACACACACACACACACACANACACACACACACACACACACACACACACACACACACACACGCTCGAATGCTATATCATTAGGCTAACAGAAGGAGGGAAATGGGACAGAAAGCTCAACTAATATACCATAAGCAGTAAGGCTGAACACATACAGATCTACATTTTAATAGATATTCATTCAATGTAAGCTGAACTCTTACAGTTTGCGGTTCAAATTCGAACTTTTAACATGCAAACTTGAAAAAAAATGTTATTAATCAGTAAAATCAAAGAATATTTTGTCCTGATCGTATGAGAGAAACACTAATTATGGCGCAAATCGACTTCCATAGACCTATAATAAAATGAGTATTTCATCAGTGGTGCGCCCCACTACGGTTTCAAATGATCAGTGGCGTATTCTGAAAGAAGCAATCCTAGATATGTGAACGCCATCAAAATCTGAGGCTAAATAATGGATATTGCTATCTGGGATTTATTAGGATAAAATTGACAATACGATTCCTGTTATTTCTTCGTTTGTTTATTATTTCCCGGGTGTCATTTTATTATCTGCCATCTTTCACTAGTCTCGAAAAGCGTTATACTGCAGTGCGTTTCGGTGCATGTTTCTCTCTCTCTCTCTCTATTTCTCTTTCCCCTCTCTCTTTCTCTCCCTCTCTGTCTCTCCGTCGATCCTATTTGCAGGATGGGACCGTCACTACAGTAGGCTGTGGCATTTAGAAGCTCTTTCTCCTTTTCCGTTCCTCCTCCCCCCACCCCACCCCCCTCCCCACTTCCCCTATGAAAAATATTCCCGGAAAATTCACACTGTAGATATGACATTCATCGGTAAAGAAAGGGAGGGAATTTTAAATGCATTTTTATAAACCTAATTTTCCTCGATAGTCTTGCTAATACAAGCTTAGAGCTACGCCTCCAAAATCTTTATCGTGGTTACGCCATTACCAACTAGGACTATGCAGTACTTCCGTGTTGTGACGTCATAATGGTGCGACACCAGGATTTTATAGAGATGGACGAAATCTCTTTCTGTGAGAAACCACTGCTTGATCGATGTATCGTAATAGAAAAAGGCGCTCATTCAAATCAATAACAGAACAACTTTGGAAATTAGTTCCTTCTATTAGGAGTACCAGACTTTCACATATTGTTTTCCAAAAGCATCACTTTTTAACCACGAATATAAAATAAATATCGAAACGATAGATATTTGGATCTAGATAACGTCGAAATATAACTATGTCTACAAAATTGATAATTCGGTATTCAACATTAATATGCTGACCTGTAGTGCTACATGTACTGAATTCCCAAACAAGCCTCGAAGTCAGCGCAGATACTGGCTGCACGGACTTACCATTTTCTGTCTAAACCCGTAACTTGTACTTTAACATCTTTGTTCCTGATGATATTATAGGTAAGAACTTAGTCTGAACACATTTGCTGCTCGTCTTAAACTGGTCTGACTAACAACATTTCGCGCTCACTCCACAGTGTGCAAAGCCAACACAAAAGTCGCCATGTTGAAAACAAAGGTCAAAAGACGCCAGCTTGGAGATCCTATGATTTGCCAGCACCATACAGATCGATCATAATTTAAATGAAAAAAGCTCAGATTTTTCTTAAAACGCAACTGACATCCTGATTCCACCTACTTTGGTAATCAAGAAGACCTACCCTGTCACTTTGGGGTAGTCAATTGCTTGCACTCAAATTTGCCAACTGATTTTGCTGAGCAAGCCTACTATTCTGATATGTGTATTTTGACATTTTTGCAGACACGAGACGATAGCGAGGGAGCAGAAAAGAGGCTTTCAGATGACTGGACCCGAGACGCTGATGATCTAATGGAAAAGAGATTGGCGTGGAACCGCTGGGAACCACACATTCCACCAATCAAATTATATAAACGGAACGGTAAAAAAATTGACAAAGAGCTTGCAAAGAGAATCCTTCTTCCAGACCACTATGACCTACCTGATGGCTGGGGTCGGCCCTATCACCCACCTATCTGGGCACGAGAGGCTGAGGTTCGGGAGTCTGATGCAGCAGAGATGTTGGCCAGGAGAAGTTGGTGGGATGACGTCAAATATAAGGTGGGCAGCTGGGTCAAACAGGGAGAAGACGCTATCAAGCATCTTTACCACGTTCCAGGATATTAAACCAATGGATCTGGTCTATTTGGCAATCCGCGATATTTGATTTAGTCAATACAGCATTTCATGATATTAAAACCAACTGATCTTGTCTATTTAGTATTCCACGATTATGATCTAGTCTACTGTGGCATACCACGATATTGAAAACAAATGATCTAGTCTAGACAGTATATCACGAAATTTAAAATGGTCTATATAGCATTCCAAGTTATTGAAACCTGTTGATCTAGTACATACGGCATATCACGCTATTGAAACTAACTGATCTAGTACTAATGGAACGATAAATGTTGGGATAAATCTCTGAATATGACCTGATCATGTTCTAACCGATTTTAATCCATTAATAAAAACAATGACAGAAACAAACTCACAGTTATTTGGTCTTCTCTTCTTATTGGTTTTTGGATCACTTAGGTCTATGTATCTTGGTAATCATATAACCGTGTTGTGTTACAGAACTTTACAAAGTACACAATTAATCCAAGAAACAGCAGAGGCGATATAGCAAAATCCAGCCCAACTAAGCAATTGTGCAACAAGAAAGAAACGTTCGCATTTCATTTACCTGTCATGTCT
Organism: Ellobium chinense; assembly: GCA_033807755.1. Lineage (NCBI taxonomy): Eukaryota > Metazoa > Mollusca > Gastropoda > Ellobiida > Ellobiidae > Ellobium > Ellobium chinense. Next base: position 795,303 of record JAWQUT010000330.1, read on the forward strand.
CTCCAAGTTACGGCAATGGAACACACACACAAATCATATAAATATATATATGACAATTGCTTCGAAGTTAATGATAACGGCAACCCTCGATCCTAATAACCTAAACTGTTTTGCACGTGGGTAACCATAAGGCCGGCCTTCCATAGGATGGCACACGGCACACGGCTCACGACATGTCGGCACGCGACGTGCGACAGGTCTTGACCCCCCACACATAGGAGACGCGACACGTGACAAGTCGGAACGGCATAGGCAGTCACACTTCCTTTCGTCAGCATGGATTCTTCTGATGAAGATACTTTGATT
>JAWQUT010000330.1:800267-813507 GCA_033807755.1 Ellobium chinense
CCCCTCGCAAACATGGTTGGCAGCCTTTGCTGGACCGTTTGTTTGACAGAATAAAAGAAAACAAAAAAACAACAGGGAAATGTTGACTTCATAGCCAGACCTACCGTTAAGAGTATTTTAGCCAGACAGCCAGATTACCTCGTGGAGAGTATTTTGGATAAACAACAGAGACTGCCCCTTGAAAAATGTGTGTGACGAACTCGGCTGAGAAGGCAGACCTAAAAAAAACCGACCTTGACCGTTTTGGCGTCCTCACTAGCACCAGAAACACGGGGGACACTGCTGAACTGTATCTCTATTATTGCGAGTATTCTATTAGGGGCGGATCCTAGAATGTTGTTCGCCAGGAATGTGTGTGTGTGTGTATGTGTGTGTGTGTGCGTGTGTATGTGTGTGTGTGTGTGTGTGTGTGTGTGTACTTATTACCAGGAAAGAGAGGGAGTGGGGGAGGAAGCCTAATGTAATTTAATCCGAGGACATGCCCCGCAACAACTACAAAGAAATGAAGTAAAAAGAGCTACGAGCAGCTTATGGCTACGTGCAGCTGAATTTAGGACACATTATTATCGTGATTTGGTTATTTTTAAGGTGGATTTTGTGGAAAAAAAAAACAACAACAACAAAACTAAATGACATTCCATGATTTGTAAACTAAATATCGTACCAAACTCTACTATGGTAATACTAAACTTGAAACATAAATCCAGAATATAATAATACATGATGACATCATGTATTAGCTTGTCGATCTGCCAAATAAAAACAGTTGGTAGTTGAACTTTCCACCGATTATCAATGCAAACATCAGAGTATACAGACAAATCCTCTATTCCCATCCCTCCACCCCCCTCCACACTTTCCCCTCCCCCCTCCACACCAGACTATATCCTGGCAATACTCCTATATATANTTTGTTGTACTATCATGCCCAATATTAACATTATTATTAAGTCTCCAAGTACACAAACTATACCGACTGCCAAAATTGCTTTTTTGACTTCGTAGTAATATGCTGGTCATCTCAACCCCCTTCCCTCCTCCCTCCCTCCCTCTATACCGCAATAACATACAAGTTATTATCCTTTGCCAACTGGCCTTTCCTTCGGACATTCCCTAAACAATTCGTTGATATGAAGAGGGAAAATTTGGATTATTTTTTTGAAAAATTAAAAAACAAAAAAGTGAATTTGATATGGATGAAGTACGGAGAATCCTTGTTTCTGATTTTATTTTATGGGCTAATCCAAATTGAGGACACCCGAGACCCCAATACGAGGCTCCCCCGAGAGTGCTGTTGTTGTTGTTGTTGATGATGATAATGATGATAATGGTGATAATGATGATAATGATGATTTAAAAAAAAAATATAAAAAACTCACAAGATTGTGGCTTGAAAAATGTAATAAAAGTTCCAAATTTTCGGAGCAGTGTCTTTCTTCAGGGAACATAAAAAAATAAATAAGGAAAGATCACACAAACACACATCACGGCATAACGACATAGACAGACGAGACCAAAACTAAACAAACAGCAAGTAACAGGGCAGAAACTAATAATGATGATAAAGATAATAATGATGATATAATAATGATGATGATGATGAAGATGATGATGATGATGCACATGCGCCAAATAAATCATCAAGGGTGACAAAGGTAAATTTTCTATTCCTATGCTGTATACTTAGGTAAACGTGTCAAGGTGTGTGTGCTATATTGTGTAACTAAGCCTCCGTAAGCCACTTGGTGTATTGAAAGACTATCGTAGTGTCACAGACTTCTGTTTCTCAGTTCTCAGACTTCCAGCATCTAAAGACATCATTTAACACAGCCCTGTATCGACTGCTCATGTGATAGTAAATGAAGATATTTGCGGACGAATTTGCTCCTTCCAAGACTAGACTAACTCCCCCGTAAATATACAGAAGATTTTGATTGGGGCCATACAACGCTAACTCAGGCACTGCAATCATCAAAATGAACAAAACACACATAGGGGTAAAACACCCGATGAAAAGTATGGAAATCATCATGACCATTTTCGCGACTTTCTCGTCTCGTTTTGAAGTATTGTCAGCACTTACGGACACCGTACAAGTCATTCTCCACCTTGTCTTACTTCGGAGTTTTCCAACTAATGTAAAAGTGCAAATGATAATCGTGAGATACGCACTGAACGGAACCAGGCCGTTATTAAAGGAGTAGGAGAACTGCTCAACTATGATCTTGTCCGAAGTGTACTCCAGACGAAGAAGAGTTCTGTTGCTTGCAGGGGAGAATACCCACGACAGTTTGCTGACATAATACACAGGAGACACTGTGCACGTCAGAATGATTAAGATACTCAGGATGATGACAGCGACACGCTTTGGAGTGATGATACTTTTCACCTGTAACATATGAAATATTTTTGTTTACATCTATTTTAACAACATAAATAGGTAACCTTTGATTATGTTTGATTTCTATTATTAGAGAACATAGATATACCTCATAAGAAGAGCCACACAATGTAGGAGTGACATAACAAAAGGTAGCAATTCTGAATAAGAAAATAAATCTGAAATTGTTGTCTTTAGAGCAGGGTGGCCTAATGGTTACGGCTTTGGACACAAGATCTAAAGGTCCTGGGTTCGATTCCCGACCACGGTCTTTGTTGTAAGTGCCTTGGGAAAGCATTTCATTCACATTTTCTTCAGTCCACCCGTCTGTAAATTGGGTACCTGGCTATAGGCAGATATTGTCAGAATGCTAGTGATCAGCGCCTATAAATGGCAGCGGCACTGTATGCTCCCCAGGGAGTCGAGAAAGTCCTAGAGTGATCAGGCCTGCTGGGGTAATAATAGTGTGAGGTCGCATGAGCGGGCATTATCCTGGATATGAGACTTATAAATCGCATTATTATTATTATTATTTTTAGATGAACAATTTATCTACACTGAAGGCTGACTGTATGAAGTACACTTTTCCCCAAACTGTTAAAGTGTTTATATAATATATATATAGATAGGCCTATATTTATAACGATAGCATCTGAGTCTCCGAGCTAATGAAAGTCCCACATATTATCATTGTTTTAATTTACCTTTACAGGCATGGTGATACATAAACATCTCTCCAGCGTTATAAGTGCTGTGATCCACGACGTCACTCCGGCAAATACGTAGTGTGGCGAAGCGAACACAAGGTAAACGAAGTCAAAGAGTTCCACAGGTAAGTCTACTGTCTGAAGGGCTGGGTTGAAGCAGATGGCTGAACAGAACGACGTCACCAGACATGCAAGGTCTGACATGGCTAAACCTGACGATAGAGATCACTCTCTTAAACCGTGGCAGTCTGTATAAGATCAGCTTAAACACTAGACGTTTGAGCAAATTCTTGCCTAACATCCCCTCCTTCGTTACTGAATATCATACCCAGTGTTATCATCATATAAACTGGACAGTCTTCTTATTTCTTATTATCATTTTCCTTTATTTAATGTATATACGTTGATTTGTTGTTTTGTCTGCCTATGTATTTGTCATGCATGTCGATGTTTGATAACTCATTTGTTACCATGTAACCGGGGTTCAAGTAAATGAATTGAGTTGGCAATTTACTACTTAGACATCAGTTGCGGCTCGCGACCTCCAAAACTACATATGCCCCCCTCCCTCCTCGTTTCCTTACGAGAGGGCCAACGAGGGTGTACACGACTATGTTATGGGCATGACACAAAAAGTGAATGGCAGTTTGTATGCATACAAAAAGTACTATAAAAGCATCTTGATTAGGATTGGACACTATGTCGTCTATAATAGTTACATTACCTTCTTAGTTAAACTCTGCCGGGGACTGCACGGGTTGCAGTTGATAACGAGCTGCCACTGCTAAAGGAATATCTCTGTAAATGGCATGACTGGGTAGACATATGCAATCCCGTATGTATAACATGGATAAGTGGTTATAGGTTATTGATAGCAGAACCGACAATCTTGCACACTGTGAAGACTCATACTATGTGTTCAGTCCTCTGCAGCAGTCGTCTTACGTTGTAGATGTCAATGGTATAGGTCGCTCGTTAATAAAAGTATGGGTTATATCTTTAAATGGGCGGGGATTTTTTAACTCTAGTATTCTAGCTACGTCACCAGCACGACGAGAACACCCGGCCGAGTCAGCTGATTACGTCATGTTATTGCCTCGCCGAGTTGTTTGCTGTTTATCGTCTTGATACCAGCCAAAATAGACTGACCTGAGCGTCTCTGAGATGAGTAGGGGTTGACAATAGACACCGAATTCCAAAACAAGATTTCCAAATCTGTAAAAAATACTATTACTGTCCAAAAAGAAAGGCATATTTTATTGCCGTAATATCGTTATCTAATGCGTTATGAAAGAAGTAACATGTTTTATGAGTTGGTCTTTGTATTTGATGAACAGTTAACACTGTCAGAGAGTTGCGTGCCCCTTACTGTAAAAATGACCTCACATTAGCAATCTTGAAATAAACCTGAAAGAGTTATAAAACAAGTAATGACGCAGTGACCACTCATGACAACTTTACGAATATTTGCGCGTGAGTTATTAGCAAGGCAATGTATACAATGAGACGAACAAAGCTTTCCTGTGGTCACTAGTTTTACTAAAATTGCAATGTCCCGTTTAACTCAACAACCACGAGACCAGGCTGCTGGCTGTTTATAAACCGACAAACAACAGAATGTCTCAGCGCACGTTAATGTGTCTCAGTCAACGATTAGTAGTCTCGCTAATTAATTTAATGCAACCAGTTTGACAGCAGATCGTCCTAAAAACGGAAAGCTAAGGGCGACAACTCAAGGCATAAGATCACTTTATTCATCTGCGTCATCTCAGGAATCGATTCTTATTGGCATCGTCGACAGCCCAAACACTAGTCTTCCTCGCCAGAGGAGAATATCTGACTCAACTGTGCAGTATCGAAGATACCAGACAGCCATTGCTGCAAATGGGAGTCATATGCATAATTGACCTTTAAATCTTTATGAGATTTGTGACGTATTAATCTTCCACCAAGTTTGCTCATTCAATAACGAAAAGGTCATAAATGGATACTCATTTAACTTTGTTTTCATATGTACTGCATGACTTTACCTGAAATATTATATATCATAATACAAAATTCGTCACATTTTTCGCAAAGTGACGAATACCGCAATTATTGGTTTTCGTTTTTTTGCATAAAATTATATAATCTCGATACCTCTATAATCTCAAAGAAGTGCTGTGTGCTGCTATTTATAGTTTTCGAGATATTAAGTGTCGAATAAGAAAAATTCTTAATGCCTTTGAACAAACGAACATCTTTAAATTGTTCTCCTCAAAAATCACGATTTCGCTCTTTCGTCACTATGCGAAAAATCGGACCAATTATGCGATACATTTTTTTGGACAGTATATTACATTATGACTTAAGATTCAGCAATGTCGCCTATATAGTAAGTACTGGCTACAGAAACATTACAGGTTGTAGAGAGTATACCTAATAAGCTGACATTCACTGGGTCATTCAAGCCTTGCCGGACAAAGCAGATGATGTTGATGATGTTTGAAGTGATGCCAAACATGGAAATAGTCATCAGCAAGACCTCATACAGAATCCACTGCATTATAACACGCACTTCATCACTGACCAAAACTTTGGGCTTCAGAGTGGATGTAGACATGTCTGTGGAGTCTCCACACGATACTGCATCTGTAGTAGTGTTAACTGGTGTCATGGCGTGATGGTGTATGAGCAACATCGTGTGAGTAAATTTTAAATACAATGGGCACGTTTGGAATGTTTTCTTTTTATCTCAGAAGAAGGTGACATGCCAGCCATTTTTGAAATGTTGTACATGAATGAGAAAGAAAGATTGAGCGACAAAAAATGTATCTGCACACGTTGCCTAAGGCAGTATTCTTTCAATATTCTAGACTTGTACTATTATACAGACTGGATAAAACTACATACGAGTACAAAGAAATGTTCTTTTTTTTACTATTTTATTTGTTTGGAACACATGATAACATACCGATAATATAATACATGTTATTATTTCTAATCACCGTTTCGCTCATCAGAAATAGAGTCATAGGTCACAGTCAGATGTATTTAATAAGTCGATGACACTTTGCTATCTCTACCATCAAGAGACTCTAAATGTTATACGGATAAACAATATATGTAGACACAGATGCATTTCTTTTTATTTAAATCTCCCTACCTCATCATTTCAAGCCATAAAGAGTATAATAATATTCCATATCGAACATGCAACGAAGGAAGCAGTCGTTGATACCAGACGTCAGTAGATATTTTGAGTGTCAAATGTAATTGTCATGTGAGAGAGATTTGGAGGTTGGGAGTGTAGGGGACAACAGATATAATTTTTTTTTGTTGTTTTTTTCGCAGTCTCGCTTTGATACATAATCATCTGTTCATGGTATTGGCATCTGGGAGGGAATGTTAATTAATGTTTACTTCAACCAACTCTTCATTGTCTTCATTGAACTTCAAATGACAGGGAGTTGCATTTGAGGTCATCTTGCCACTGTGGCCAATGTATGACATCCATTGGTCTTGCACCTCAATATTATGTCTGACATTTACCTTTCTTTTAGTATCAGATCGCTATTAAAAAAAAAAGTTGGTGTGCTTTCAGCATAAACAATAGGAATACACATACGTGCTGTACATTCCATGTTGTGACAACAAATCCATTATTAGTGGCATACCATTACTAGAAGGTATCAAACCTGTGCTGACCTGTGGCTATCAGTGAATTCCATTTGACGATCATACATTTGCCTCACCATAGTAGTATGATTTGCCTCCATTCTTGATCATTTTATTAACCAAAGTTAATGTATATCCAGAACAAAGGTTGCGAGTTCCTAGATAGTTGGGTTTTTTTTTCAGTCCGTGGATTTCACTAGCAGTGCCAGGTCAGCGGTCACAGATATTCTGTTAAATTCCGATGTCGACGGAAGTCACAAATTACTTCAAATGTTTTTGCAGCTATTGGTGCCTGTGAGTTTCTGTAGAGTTTGGTGCCTGGAAGGTCAAGGCTTTAGAAATGTCTGTGCTGGGAGCGAGACAGAATATGCATATTTACTTTATACGTGTTTTGAAAGTACATACGTGTGAGAGATAAATATCAATGGAACTGATTGAACTCAGTTTTCAAATTTATTATCTGATAACATTTGTTGTTGTTGTTGTTGTTGTTGTTGTTGTTGTTGTTGTGGTTGTGGTTGTTGTTGTTGTTGTTGTTTAAGCATGTACAAATCTGTGGGCAAACTGTGTGAAATTGTGGATACAATATTTTTGAATCATATTAAATGCATTATGTAGTATAACATTGCTTTTAAACTACTATTTTCTGAGATTTTTTTTCTCCCGTTGCGTGGAATGACCGCCTATTACTTCAACAACCATATCACAGGTCAGAATAATGCTAAGTCCAAAATTAGTTCACAGAGTAAATAATCATAAATTAAGCGTTCATGTTATGCCAGTAGTTTCTTATTACGATGGTAAGCGTCTCCAAATCAAAGAGGATCTCTTCCTCCAACTGCATCATCCACCCACATTTGTTCCGGCTGTGGCAGAAGCTTCTGTGTACAATCGGCTACCTCCGCACTCACAAGAACCCTCAATTTTAAATATGATGTCTGTGGTCCTCTTCACTGATGATGGACCATAACCACCACCACCACCACCAACAACAAAAACAACAACAGCAACAACAACAACAACAACAACAACAACAACAACAACAACAACAACAACAACAGCAAAACGATAATGAAGAAAACCTCATTCTGACAGGCTGCAAGAATACACACGCCATCCATCATTATCAGATCTTGTCCGGGGGATTGGAGGGGGGAGGAGGGAGGGGGAAGGAAAACAAAATCTGACTATCGCATTGCATTGTTTTCAGGAGGCATATAAATAGGCCGCATGGCGTTGGGGTGGGGGGACAAACTTTGACACCTTAACAGCGTGATCTCTACATCCTCTGAAAGGTCTGCCTGTTTGTCAGACTAACCAGAAATGTAGTTGCTGGGAAAGCCGCAGCTAGTGAAGTCCTCGCTAAGTGATGTTCCTATCTCTGGCACTAGCAGCAACAGCACTGTCACTAGCAACACTGGTAGCATCAGCGACAAGCAGCGGTTGTAGCAGCGGCAGCGGCAGCGGCAGCGGCAGCGGCAGCGGCAGCTGCAGCATACGTTAAAGCTGGTCAAACAAAACATTAAATGACCATAATATCCGGGTGAGTATAAATAGATGCCAGTTCTGCATTTCACAATTTTAACGCCATGCATGTCGGCGCTATAGAAATCTTGAGCAGAGTTTTGTGTTTTTGTTTTGTGTTTTTGATTTGTGTTTTTGTTGTGTTTTTGTTTTTGTTGTTGTTGCTCTTGCTCTTGTTGTTCCTGTTACAGCTATATAGAAATGTCGTTATCGTCGCTGTAGCTGCTGCTGTTGCTGTTTTTGCTGCTGTTGTTGTTGTTGTTGTTGTTGTTATAATACTGTTGTTGTTGTTGTTTCTGTTGTTGCTGTTATTGTTATTGATATTGTTGTTGTTGTTGTTTTCTGAGTGCATGGTTTGACAGTAATAAATGAACTTGAAAATTCCCTGAGTAGTATAAATATAATATGAAACGTTTCCGTTTACGTTTGGCCATTTAGGCTGTATATTTTCATTATCAATGAGCTTTTTAGAAGGGAAGGTGCTTCTAAGCAAGCTTGTCTTTATCTTAAGATCCACAATAAGACAAAATAAAGGAGCTTGGGTTAATGTGATTGCAACACGTTTATTGTGGTAATTATTATACGTGTATTATACTCCTGTAAGGGAGTTAGCCACAATCATTCTCGCCTTAGGACACCAGAAAAGAGCGTTGTTGATTACAGAGACATCAGATGCTAACTTTTCAGGTGTTTGTCAAAATGTTATGATGCATTATTGCATGAATGGTGATGGTCATATCAATGTTGTCAACTGTTGTGATCAATGTTGTGACATTTCTTTCCATTTGAACATAACAAGTATCCTGTTATCATATTCATGGACCTTTTTGGAGGTTATATTTTATGGATGAATTCATTCATTGTATTAATTCCAATTAAGGAAGATCCGTGCGTTTCTTAGAGCTTTTTCTTAAATTTAAAGCAACCTGTAGTGTGCAAGGTTTTTTTTACAAAATATGCGCATGACAGCATTCCATGTAGATTCCTATTGAATTATTCGTATTTTTATTATAATTACTAAAATTGTCAATACATTGTAAAACTGCGCTAAAGTGTTCTTTCAGATGGCTGTAGTATCTCGACTAGATCGTAGAATAAAGAGAAGGAGACCCTCTATCTTTCAAGTGAGAATGACTTGATTCATAAGGTATAGACTAGTGCCGCTAGCTTTACAGGTACTACTAGTAGCATTGGACAAGTTTTTAACTGCCTATAGCCAGCTAACCATTTTACACAGGACTGGATTGATTAAAGATGCAAGTGAAACACTTTTTTCAAAGACATTTCACAACAAGATTCCTAGATCCTGGATGAGAGTTGCAACCACAGTAAACGTCGCTATGAAAGTTAAGTCTTCAGCGTCAGCGGTGGTTTGCCATATAATGACTAAGCCCATTACTTGTTTTTAAAGACAATTTTTTAAAGCCCACTACTTGCTTTCTAAAACAAATATATTTAGAACTAGACAACCTTGCACCCCATCTCTTCATATTCAGACACGTAAGAAACACGTCAGTTGCAAATTCACTCAAATCGCATGCATTTATTAAGAAAAGGTAACAAGATATAATTTTCATATCCAAAATATAACAAAAGCATACAAAGCTATATAACAAAAGCATACACATATATCATAATGTTATTTGCAAGTAATAAATACCTTTAGGAGATGTCATATTACATAGTATATTTAACAAAAATACCAAATTCAGGTCAGGCTACTGGTAGAAAAAAAAAAGACGTTATTTACGGATGGTTACATTTTGTTGTCAAGTTAAAATATTTCCATCAATTCTAAGTCGTTCTGACACGGGACGCAGTAAGTGTACATTGCATTTTTAACGTCTCGCAAGACAGAGGCACATCACTCCGGAAGCTCACTGACATTGTATGACCAAAACATTTTCGGCATAGATGAAAATCACCAAACACTGTTATGTGAGAGATATTAANTATTTAGAACTAGACAACCTTGCACCCCATCTCTTCATATTCAGACACGTAAGAAACACGTCAGTTGCAAATTCACTCAAATCGCATGCATTTATTAAGAAAAGGTAACAAGATATAATTTTCATATCCAAAATATAACAAAAGCATACAAAGCTATATAACAAAAGCATACACATATATCATAATGTTATTTGCAAGTAATAAATAGCTTTAGGAGATGTCATATTACATAGTATATTTAACAAAAATACCAAATTCAGGTCAGGCTACTGGTAGAAAAAAAAAAAGACTAGTTATTTACGGATGGTTACATTTTGTTGTCAAGTTAAAATATTTCCATCAATTCTAAGTCGTTCTGACACGGGACGCAGTAAGTGTACATTGCATTTTAACGTCTCGCAAGACAGAGGCACATCACTCCGGAAGCTCACTGACATTGTATGACCAAAACATTTTCGGCATAGATGAAAATCACCAAACACTGTTATGTGAGAGATATTAAGTGATTATTAAGTGATTTTCATGTACACCTATAAAGGTTTGATCATGAAATGTAAAAGCGAACAGAGAGCGCCGACGCCTTTTAGTGACTAAGCGGAGCGACCATTTGCATTACTTGAAACACCTTTGTATTTTTCAGTTAAACGAAATGTTGAGTATGGTGAGATAATACATTTTCATAACCACTGAAAGCCCAACAGCACCAGACACACTGAAAATATGGTATGAATTGTGCAGATGTGCTTTGCAAAGTTAGGAAAGGCAAGTAACCTCGCCATTCTAAACATGTACAGAAAATGTAATATAAAAATATATACAATTTTAACCGAATTCTGGAGTTAAGATCAGCCTTTATTGTTCAATGTTCCAAAAAGTATGCAGTCATTTATGTTTATCAGCTGAATAAATTAAAATATTAACTTAATACAAATTAAGTGTGAATGATTTTCCAGGGCAAGAATTGCAGATAAAAATGAAAATTTCGCCAAGGCCATGCTCCGTCAATCAAAAAGAAGTTACAGAAAAACGACAAGTTCTAATTCTAATTTTTCAGCATTAATAGCTTTGGTTCAGCCAACAGGTAAAAAAGTTTTGGTTTTCTTACGCTCGCATATGTTGCGTTCATGAAAATCGTTTCGGGTGGCCGAGGAAGGATGTCGAGTTGCATCTGAGATGAATCTGAACGAGTTTCATGAACACAACATACGCAAATTACTAGTGAGGCACAAATAACATTGTTGCACATATAATATTGATCCACATAAAGTAAAACATAAATACTGTAGATTTAGCCAGCTGGACAATCCAGCATCTGCTAATCACTTGAACTGCTTGGAGTGAAAAGGATTCAACTTCTTGTCATACAAACCCTAAACACGGCATCTTTACTAAACTATAGCAAAAACAGCGCATCTAGGCTTTTCGAAGTCAAAGAGGTTTAACACCCCTACACTCGAATAAGCCAATTCGAGTTAGATATACATCTATGTCCGTGTATCTAATTTACTTAACCAAACAAACGTGTAAACATAAAAGCGATATTCATGACTCAAAAGCATATATAGAAATGTCAAGGTGATTTTAAGAGCATGATTACCGATATGAATGATCATTGAATCCTTTGATTATTCAAATGCCAATTTCCGCCTAATACATGTATTAAACTGGATCGAAACATATGAATGAGGAGCTTAGTATTTCAGTATTCAGACATAACAGTAAAATTGTAAATAATTTCTGCATGTTCTTATAAAAGTACCTAAAGAATTCTTGTCATGCACTGTGCTTCCACTTTTGACTCAGATGATCAGTGTCAGTGTTGGTGTTCATGGAAATCCGCCCAAAATTCCATGTAAAACTTACTGTCGAGGGGATGACGTCTCAGTATGCGAGACTAATTGAATATTGGGCGATCTTCACGGATACCATCAACGTTAATGACCATCAGATGCCTTAGTGGGAGCTCTTAACTTGGGGGCATTAAAATCTCAAAATCAATAAGGGACTCTTGAATCCAGATATAAGAATAATCAGAATATATAAGAGAATAATATAAGTTAAAAGATTCAATGATCAAAAAAAAAACATGGGCAGCATAAATGCCTTCTTTATAGACGTATGCGTAAATGAACCAAGCACCCTTTTCCACTAACCCTGAAACATCAATGGAATATTACTGAAGTCACAACATGAATAGTATGTACTATTCTAACTTTACATGAGACTTCATATAACACGTCACTGGTGGCTCGTTGGTAGTAGATAAAAGTGAATGGCACATATGCATACAAAGTCTTCTATAGAAAAGGAAACTTTCGGTAGAAAAAGACATGTTCTATTTACTCTATGCAGGTATCGGGGCTAATTCTTAGGATTTGATGAGCATAAATTTTACACAGTCCAACACTGTAAACTTATTTAATAATATTCAGTAAGATTAGAGGCAGCCACTGGCAAAAATACAGATAGTATATGTTGCTGCATATGTCTGCAGTCCTGCTTGTGTACTCACGTTGGCATCTGACGATAAACACTAGAATGATAATCTTGAAAATCACCCAAATTCGGTGAGCTGATTTAGGGGCATGGGATATGCACAAATGGTATGAATCTGGCGCAATTTTCATGACCACCATTGAAGTTATTGCCGCAAATGTTGCTGTGAGACTACGACAAACACGAACACAGCGACTGGGAACAATGTACACAAAATACCCGACCACAATGTGGCGTGTAAGTACATATATTTACAAATTATGATGGGACAGATCACTTAACCGAACCAAACAATTCATTTAGCCGATAAAAAATTCAGTAAGACATAAATTAACCAATTAACGATAAAAACCAATTCAATTGAAAACTAGATAATGAAATAACTGAGGTAGACACAATCTTGAAAGATACAATGTGCCAAATGCCCATGTATATATATATTTTCAGGCAATTTTTTTTCGTTGTAAAAAATGCGTTTTATATATAGCATTATTCTAAGTCCACCCCCCCCCCCCCCCCCCCC
>JAWQUT010000330.1:869807-887631 GCA_033807755.1 Ellobium chinense
TGGCCGATGAAGCTTGGAAACACACGACTATAGCATAAAAGGAGCACACTGATGTCCATAACTCGAAATGTGAAAATTTGACGATTCATTACTTTGCCGTGGTAATGACGAAAAAAGCACTCTTGTTAGACTTACATCCCATACACAACAATATCAAAGTCAAGGAATTACACTTTCATCATACGTGAACCACAGAACAGTCATAGGTGATCTCAGAAGTACAAAATTAATACTCCATTCTCGTCACTGGAAGTAGTGAAGGTAGAGAACAGCACTATGCAATGCTGAACTTAGTTAACACGACATGTAAAACACAAGAAGCAACAAAATCACACAACGAAGAAATCCAGTGGCCGGGTCGGGGGTCTGGGACCGGGGAAGGAGGTGTAGGGAAGGTGGAAGAGGGAGGGGAGGCAATAAGCGTACTGAGACATGCAAAGCTATCAAGAAAGTAGTCGTTCTTCAGACAAATTAATGTAAATAGAACGAGTATTGCTAATTCCCCCACCCCCTCCATTCTCCCAGTAATTTCTCCAGTGGCATGTTATGGAACTCACCAAATACAAGTTTTAAAAGTTGACTTTTCAGTAGCATATTTTTTACAACCAATCATATCCCTTAACGTGGATCTATATCTACTGCTCATGTGATAGTAGATAAAAATATTCGCAGATGAATTTGCACTTTCTAACACTAGACTAACGCCTCCAAAAACATAAAGAAGATTTTGATTAGGACCATCAAGGGCCAATTCGGGGACAGCAATCATTGACACAACAGACAGACACAACGGAGTGAAACAGACAATAAATGTTATAGAGATCATCAGGATCATTTGAGCCACTCTCTGGTCTCGTCTTGATGTGGTATCCGCACTTACAGACGCAGTACATGACATTCTCCATTTGGTTTTGCTGCGCAATTTCACAACAAGTATACACGTGCAGATGATAATAGTGAAATAAGCTGTGAACGGAATCAAAGCGTTGTTGACAGAGTATGAGAACTGTTCAACACTAGCTCTGTCACCATAATACACCAGTGTGAGAATCGTTCTGTTCCTCTGAGGGGAGAATACCCAAGACAGCTCACTGGCGAAATACACTGGGGACATCGTGCACACGAGAAAGATGAAAATAAAAAAGATGACAACAGCCGCACGTTTTGGGGTAATAATGCTCTTCACCTGAAATAGACAGTATATGTAGTATATAGCAATATTTACTTTCTTACAGGTAGGGGCGATGCTTTGGTTTGGCAAATCATTGACATAGTGTGTAGAAAAGGACCACTGTAATAAAAATGGAAACGAAGTAAAATGCTTAAAGAGGTTTTTTTTGGTTTTNGGGGGGGTGTAAGGGGAGAATGCCGATAGATATAGCGGTTAAAAAAAATGCGTCCTTTTTTTCACCATTTTAAATTACATAATATTCGCGATTAGGAATCACAAGAACACTAATGCAGCATCATTCTTTACCAATACACAATGCTAGCGACATAATATGAACATACATTCGTCCTATTCTTCTGTTCCTTATACCTGTACAGGTAGAGTAATACACAAACATCTCTCCAGGGTTATAAGAGCTGTGATCAGTGAAGTCAGGCCAGCAAATAAATAGTGTGGTGGGGCAAATGCAAGATAGAGAAAATCCACCATCTCTACCGGCACGTCCAACATCTTCAAGGCTGGGTTGTACCAGATGGCTACGCATAATGACGTCAGCAGACATCCAAGATCAGATAACGCCAATCCTGTGGGTCAAAAAATAAAAACATGGATGTACTTCCGTCCAGCTGAATGTCGCGAACGCCATTTTATTTCACATATTACATTGTTTGGTTTGTTCCAAATTCGAGATAATACAAATTCGCTGATTTCTCAAATCAGAAATAACGGATTCTAAGACATTCTAACAGATTACAACCTCGTCCTGGATAGCTACACTATAAGTGGCTAAAGAGGTGTGTTAAGTACAACAAGATAGGAACTGACATAATATTGTGAACCATTCCCTTGAGAGGCATGTTGTTGTACATTGTCCTAAAAGCATTGAAACCGTATCAATTCAGTGGCTATCCAGTACTTTATTTTAATGACAGGTTTTAGAGCAGACTAGACAAGACTCGAGAAATAATCTTATATCAGTACCTAATAAACTGACGTTGACTGGGTCTCGAAAACCTTGCCGGACAAAACAGTTGATGTTGACGACGTTTGAAGTAATGCCAAAACTGCTGATAGGCGTCATTAGGCCTGTAAATATTATCCACTGCAATGTCACACGCAGTTCGTCACTGATTAAACCATTTGGTTTCTCTTGTGTGGAAGACACGTCGCCTTCAGTCGAGACCACAGTATAAGAAGCGTTCACAGATGACATGACAGTGGCTATGCTACTAGTTAAATTTCAGATTTTGTAAACACAAACTACAAACAACTTTTTAATATGTGAATCGGACGACCAGATTTATAGTACAGATTGACGTGGGATTCTGATATTTTATTTGTTCATATTCATATTCATTTCCTTTTTTTTTCTTAAATTTTGTTCAAAAGTCAGTATCATAGAATGTCAGTACAAAAGTTTCCAAGAAAAAAAAAAGGTCTCATTTATGGGATACGTTTTTTTTTCCTTGACATCAAAGAGGAATGCAAAGTAAGATACTGTCAAATAGTTGGATTTTGTTTGGAAATGATAGTTGCAAAATGCAATTAACTTCTTTAGCTGGTGGCATTAGAGTAATAATCAGAGTAATATATCATTAGTGTTACCAGATTTAGAATACTGGTGAAAGCCTGCATGTCACTTTAACATTACAGCAAGCTCTACACGGCTTTTAAAATGTAAATCGTTCGGTGTGTGTGTGTGTGTGTGTTTGTGTGTGTGTGTGTGTGTGTGAGAGAGAGAGAGAGAGAGAGAGAGAGAGAGAAAGAGAGAGAGAATGGTGTTCACAGATTTATTGTTCCATTGATAAGCGTCACACTGTCAGAAAACTGAGTCCTTGACAAGGAAAAAGAAGACCCCTCATATTTTTTTCATCCTCAGAGAATCGACAACTCTATAACTTTATTAATAATTCGTTTCTGGGTATATCATAAGTGAGACTTCAATTCCAGATACTGATATGTCAACAGTTAAATAACAATATATGTTCGTTGCAAAATGACCAATTATTATTGCATATGTCGTACATAATATGAAAAGTAGGCAAACGTGTAGACAAGCAGCTATTAGTTTTAGTACCTCATGTTAGCAAAATTGACACCGCTGCTTAATAATTTTTCGAGTTCAACAAACATTGATTGTTGCCAGACGGCGACCTACATACATATTAAAATCTTTAATTCATGCCCAGAGCATCGTATGTACGTATTAAACTGATGGCACCTGTCAATTCAATTTAATCGCCCACCTTATCAGTGTAATTGGATAAAGGAAATGACATTACAGTATTCTGAGTCAGTGAGCCCAATAAAATCTATTCACTGAAACTACTGGTCCCAAAGGTTTCCGACTCTATTCTGTTTTATTTCATGGTCACAGTTAATATCGTCTACTCATAGATATAGGAGTAAAGGACTAGATAATTATGAAGCTGTAGAATATCAGTGTCTAAAACTGCATTGCTCAAGCTCATTTCTAAAGACTGAAGTTACTATTTTATTTTTCCTCCGAGTAATCCTAGGTGATTCAGGCAGAGTATGCAAACACAAAGCATTGTGTAATAATGCTATCTCCATTACTGTGAGTTATTTTTGTTTCCCGGTAAGGCAGATAACTCTAAACTCTGTGATTTCATTTGAGTATTCATAATTGCTTCCCTTCTCTGATCTTCTTTAGTCTTTGACACCTATTGTTTTTTCTTCTTTTGGCCCTATTAACATTTTGCGTTATTCTAAATATACCACTGTGATTTGGGGAAATTTCTTCCATGGAGGTTAAAGTACTTCTTTTGCCCGATCTTTTAACGGGAAGAAAAAGGGGGGTCAACTCCCAAAACTTTTCACAAATGTCTTTTGAAAAAGATCACCTCAAATTCTGATTTGGTCCCCAAATTTTCATTTGGCTGGTTTTGACCGGGTGCGAATACATAGGCCTACACATTTTATTTTTTTATCTAGAAAGCTCAAATTGTACCTGAAACTTTAAATTGGATGCTTTAATTAGATCACAGGTCATTTTACACATTTCTACACCCTAACACTGGCTGGCACAGCCCCAAAAAGGGGGATTTTATATATTAGCGGATTAATTGGGTTGTACACAATGAGTGGTTTGCCCCTCTAATAGGTGTCAAAAACCTTCACTGGCTTTCATGATTATTACCCCCTTCTCCCCTTTCTTCCCTTTCTTCCCTTTTTCTTCTGCTCCCAACTTCTGACTTCATTATTACCTTTTTTTTTGTTTGTCGTTTCCGCTCTGACGTGACATGACACTTCCTACTTTGAAATAACATACCTACTTATAATAATACAGACGTTATACACGAGTTTAATGTCCCACGGAGGTACCTCTCATTTAACTCCAAACGTTGTTACCCTCGTGGGCTCTGTGTGTATGTGTGTGTGTGTGTGTGTGTGTGTGTGTGTGTGTGTGTGTGTGTGTGTGTGTTTTGTTGTATATTAATGTCATTACTGTTTGATGCTGAATCAAAACAACTTTGCAGAATATGGACCAATAAAGTTATCTTATCTTATCTTATCTTATCTTATATTATATTATATTATCTTATCTTATCTTGACGTTATTCTTGTGCTAAGCGTTCTTAAGTTTTTCTAGTCCTCTGCCCGGTTTTAGGAAGGACCCCGCCCACTAAGCCAAACTTTTTTTTGTGTTGCTGCATTGTCGTGTACTGACATCTACCCAGGAGACCGTTCTTAATTAGTCAACTCCAGTGCGGCTCATTTCCGGCTTATGCAAATAATAGTGTGCTTGTGTCATGAAATCTTGCTTCTGAAAGTACACAATGTATCAGCCAATACAAGCCAGTAGAGCCGGTCATATCAGCCAGTCATATTTTTCTGACATTGGGCAAGTGGAGACTTGAAGTAATGATTGCTGGGCTTCTGGCTTGCGATGTCCAGATGACCGTGCACTCATAATAGATGAAAGTGGTTCATTCCCAGCAGACGGGGGTTGCAGGTTTGAATCTTGCTATCTCCTCTTTCTTTCTCTCTACATTTGTTTTTTGATCACCTCTCTAGTTCTCCTTTTCCTATCAAGTGTGAGCATCTACTTGTGTCAGCTCACTCCGTACTTCTGTTACAACGTGTCCTCTTTTTGCACTTCTTTTAAAGGACAGAAAAAGGAGTCACAGAAATCTACGATTTACGACAGCAACAACAAATGAGCACCAAGCAATAACAACGGGGCACCAAGCAACAACAACAACAACAACAACAATAGCAACAACAACAACAACAGCAACAACAACAACAACAAAAACAACAACAACAAAACAACAACAACAACAACAACAACAAGTGTGCAACGAAATTTACGACAGTGAACGAATACACATGTATAATGTAAGTATCATCTGTAACATTTCTACATGCATCGTAAAGAGAAATAAAATAATGACTCAAGAAAATAATTTTTCAATCATCATTTTATTGTTGGAAACTTAGAAAAACACTGAAAACCTCTACAATAAAAACTTCCGTTCACTAACCAAAAAAAAAAAAAGAACTAACTATTTTCCAAAATATGACCGACAATAATAAGTAAATAAGTTTAAATTTCAAAACTCACAAACAAAAAAACTATTAAAGCTTCATACCATCTAAGTAATTATTGGGAAAGACAAAGCATAGTGGATTTGCTTAAAACGCACAAAACCGCACCTTTGAACGTCTTTTCTCAAATACATGCACAACCAAACTTTTTTCTGAGGTATTGTGGTATCTTACACATGGGCTATATCTACCGGGAAATCATCTCCAGATCTTTGAACTACTTTGGGCTCCATAAATATCGATTTGGTTGGCAATTTCATTCTTTCTACAACTGACACTTGATACCCTCTGTGCCGAGTTAGTATTAGATTTAACAAAAATAAACTACACTTCTGGCTTCATATCCATGTTTGCAATAAAGAGGTCTATTCTTGAATGCTGCATCATTTCTAAAAGTGGAAGACACTGAAACATTGAATCGTTATGAAAGAACCTTGAACATTAATTAAATCTCTGCTGATTAAAACCACAGTCGAACTTATTTATTTACAAGCGTGTTAAAAGGTAGTGTGCATGGCAGATATCAAGCGATGCGTTTTGTCCATGGACGTTTAATAAGACATGTAGGAGATCATCATCTTAATAAGATCGGTTGTACTCGCACTGTCTGGAGCAGTCAGCCTGGCTCTGGAAGATGTTGCCGGAGACACCATATGAGAAGGCACACGATGGGTCCACGCTCACCTTGACGCAGGCGCGTAGAATGTAGTCATAAGTCCATCTCCACACGGCGTTGTAATCTCCAGGTCTGGCACGGCAGACATCTGACAGGTAGCCACAGTGATCTGGAGGGATTCAGAACACAAAGTTTGAGACAGTGCTTTGTATCTAATAAGCAGACCTTCCTTTTCCCAGTTCCAGTACGAGTTGAAAAATTACACTTAATATTCATAAAGGGCTATGCAGAGAGCAAATTGCTCCCTTTCTCATATTGTCATGGGTCTTTTTAGACAGTCAAAACGAGGGGCATAAATCTGAACCAGAAATGTGTTGAGGTGGGAGTCCATTCTTTCTATCGCCCTCCTAATATTATTTTTTTTTAGGAACTGTTTATGTCTACGGATCAGGGAATGAACTTGGGACGAAGAGAGTGCAAGACTGAAAGAGATGCACTCTAATTACCTTTTCCCCATGATCCGCCAATGGGAGGACGTGGACCGACAGGTGTTCTTGGGACACATGTCCATCTTCCAAAGTTTTGCTGTTGGCAAATGGTTCCGATTGGACAGTCCTGGAAACACAGGAAGAAATTATTATACAGGCCCAGAGGCTAGTTTCCTACAGCTTCTCCTGAATATAATATGTTATGAACAATGACTAGTTTTTATCTAAAACTCTTCACTGAAATCATGAAAACTCTTGGAAACCATGTTTTTCCCAGCACTTTATCCGCACTTTAATGTTATGAACGACATAACTTTTTACTCTTTTTGAAAGAGTATAATGATCCCTATCATGCTTGGACTTGGTAATCTCTGCCTCTTAACATACTTTTCACAGCCAGACTTTTGGACAGGACATTACGGCCATCACATGGTGCTGGGAGAGTTTTTCTTCAGGGGGAACGGCCAGGGGTCTACATAAATACAGGCCTAAATGCCAATATGGATTTGCGTCTCGGGTCTAGAAAGTGAAAACCTCTTCCCTTTTGCAGAGAAAGTCAACAAACTGCCCTTAGTGAACAGCCAGAGGAGATAGGTTTATACCTGACAAGCAAACAGCACGGTTGTTTGAGTTTTCAGAATGATTCAGATCTAGTCTACACGTAGACTGTTAGAGCTTGGAATTTGTCTCAAAAAAGTAACAACCTACAATGACAGCGCNTTGGCAAATGGTTCCGATTGGGCAGTCCTGGAAACAGAGGAAGAAATTATTATACAGGCCCAGAGGCTAGTTTCCTACAGCTTCAATATATGTGAAACATTATAAAATGCTTTCCTGAATATAATATGTTATGAACAATGACTAGTTTTTATCTAAAACTCTTCACTGAAATCATGAAAACTCTTGGAAACCATGCTTTTTCCCAGCACTTTATCCGCACTTTAATGTTATGAACGACATAACTTTTAACTCTTTTTGAAAGAGTATAATGATCCCTATCATGTTTGGACTTGGTAACCTCTGCCTCTTAACATACTTTTCACAGCCAGACTTTTGGACAGGACGTTACGGCCATCACATGGTGCTGGGAGAGTTTAACTTCAGGGGGAACGGTCAGGGGTCTTCATAAATACAGGCCTAAATGCCAATATGGATTTGCGTCTCGGGTCTAGAAAATGAAAACCTCTTCCCTTTTGCAGAGAAAGTCAACAAACTGCGCTTAGTGAACAGCCAAAGGAGATAGGTTTATACCTGACAAGCAAACAGCACGGTTGTTTGAGTTTTCAGAATGATTCAGATCTAGTCTACACGTAGACTGTTAGAGCTTGGAATTTGTCTCAAAAAAGTAACAACCTACAATGACAGCGCTAACAAGGGAATATCTAGATAAATGTAGCCTAATACTTCAGTGCAGTGTATTGTTATGTATTGCAGTGCATGAAGTGTGGTGTGTTATCACTATAGAAATATGGTATAATAGTTATACTAAAGTCCGGTTAATCTCACTTCTTATGCGCTCACTCAGACTTTTTTTGTAGGGGAAGAAAAAGAAAGAGAGAGAGAGAGAGAGAGAGAGAGAGAGAGAGAGAGAGAGAGAGATAGAAAGAAAGAGAGAAAGAGAGAGACTGTAGAGAGACATCGACAGTACCCAGAGTGACAGAAAACAAAAGACAAGAGACGGCAAAGCCATCGACTACTTGAGAAAGTGGCAACAGTGTTTACGGTGAGCTTTGTTTTTTTATTTTCTCCTCTGCCCTACAAAATATGATGCCTTAACGAGCACTGCTTGCCTTCTAGTTGAATAGGACAGTATAGACATCGTTGTAACTATCATCATCACCATAGTTATGCCTTTATCAACAAGTATACATGTACAGTACTTACGCAGTTTCTGGGATTGAAGGGACCGCTTTGTCCTCCGAAGTCGTATCGAGAGCAAACGCAGCCGCTGACATGAAAGTTGTTCCTGTTGGCGAAGTAGGCGTCACGACAACGTTGGTAGCAACTGTCGATACCTCCCTTGTTGCTGTGAAAAGATGCAAATAAATATGTTAACGTTGCTGATATTGGCAGTATTCTTAGCAGGGTAGGGCAAAAATTAGATCATATAACCGGAGTTCATGAACTTTAATTCAGGTCACGTGAACTTGATCTGAGTTTAAGAGCCATTTTGGATGAACTGATCTGGATCTGAACTGTAGCTATTTTGGATGCTTGATCGTCACTTAAATTTTCCACCTAACTTTCAGCAGTTCACATCATCCTCGAAAACAAGAACAGAATGTCACTATCTAAAACCAAAAGGAATTGATCTGATCTGAAAATGACTCAATTTTCATAGAATTGAACTAAACTCCATCTTAGGGGTTTTTCCTCTCAGAGAACTGAACTTGATCTGAGGTGACATTTTAGGTGAACTTGCCCAATCCTGGTTCTTAGCAGCTTCTTAACTATCTGGTACGAATGTCTCCTGCCTTTTCCGAGTTTCACATTTACACTTTCTCCCGGTCTGTCTAACACTGCCATGATCAATGACCTTAAAGATATCTCAACGGAATAGGCCTACGACAAATCGTCCACACTGACGCATAACGTCAAAATCCAGATGCATGAGACTTGGAGAAATATGACAGTGCATAGAAACATTTTGTTACATTGAAGACCGACATGAAATTCTGAGCAAAATAACTCCAGTATATATTTTGCCGTTGATTTAAATCTAACTAATTTATTATTCTAAATTTACGAATGGATGGTTTAGTAGACTCCTCTATGATGAAAGCTGATTTGGATGACTCTATGCTTTGATTGTTATTCCGAGGGTGGGTAAATATTATAATTATTATTATATGTTTTAAATCAAGAACCACCGACCGACAACAGATGGTCAGATTTATAACAATCGTGGTTGAGAAAAAACTCAGACATTGGCATGACTAATATATACCGAGTGATCAAGGAAGACAAGTGTTGGTGGATTCAGTCAAAAGTGACAAACTTGATGTGCGAAGGCAAATCCAAGCTACAAAATCACAGGATACTTACATGTTTCCTACAAGGCCATCAATATAGCTGTTGCCACCTGCCTGAGATGAGAAAAGGTCGCAAATGAGAATTATGCGTTTGGAAGAGAAATGAGTGCTCAAGGAATTATGACAGAATAAAGATGTTTTTATATTCATCTGAAATATCGGGTCGTAGCAAGGCTTGACCTCTCCAGCTTTAAATTACTTGTGATTGTTAAGGAAGTGTTTTCATTATCTTTTTGCCTCTCACCCCTCTATCTTATGTTGGTTGTTAATATCTTTGCCTGATACGGGGATTTTAAACAGAAAAAAAACCAACAACACAGAGTAATAAAGGAAGACAAAGGGCGAAAGTAGATTTCAGTCCATCAGTAATGATAACAGCCAGACGTGCAAATAGCGGGGAATAAAATGGGAGGCGGAGAGAAGGAAAACAAGGGAAGAAATGAAGCCGTGATTTAGTAGTAATAATGCTGTAAATGTTCATCCCGTCGTGTATTGTATCGTTCGCCTATGTATCAAACCTGTGGTCTGACTCGCGTCCGTAAACTTGTTCAACTTGAGTTGGGTCAAAGAGGATTAATAGATGGGCAAGAAACAGAACTTTAATGATGAATATAATTTCTCAGTAAGAAAACGGAAAAGAAAACGGCCTTTTTTATTCTTTTTGCGGTTCTGGCAGCTGTTTAACTAGGCGGGTCACGTCCGAGTCGTCTCTAGCCTAGATTTAATACTTACCCACTGCTGGAAAGATGGGGCAGCTGTAGGAAGGAAATGAAAATCAGATTGTTACTGTTATAGCAACGAATGGCATAATCTGCATAAGAACTGAAACGTGATATGTTTTATCTTCAAATTGACAAGATTATGCCAAATACGAACATTCTTAAGCTGTCTGACTTTGCTATATTACGACTTCATTAGGGAAATACTGTAGCAATACCATCTTCGTTCTCCCCGCCATGAAAATAATAAAGGGCAGTTTGCAAGAAAAACTAATATGGCGGTAGTTGATGAGATTTATTAAGCTTCTGTTTCGGTGTGTGCTAAGACAATTATAATTGTTCATAACTGAGGGCTGTAGGAATGATACTAAGACATTAGCTATGCCCATCTTCTTTTCATGTCTATTTACTTTTACAGTATTAAGGATAGGACACATTCTCTAGTGCTTACACTATCAAACTATTTCATACTGTGCCTATTGCATTGGACTGTATATATAGAGAGGACATATTTTAAGTATGAAGCTAGTGATATTTCTATAGACTGCTCTATTTATTATTGTTTTCATAGTCCATTTTTTTTTCGTGTCGTTTTGTCCATCTTGGTATTTTCAGTTACTTCTCCCCAGATTATCTATCATTGTAAGATGTTCTTTCATTATTAATTTTTTGTAATCACGTTCAATTTTGTGCAGTGCAATATGAGAATCCACTATTGTATTATTTATCTCTAGATAAACCATGCTAACCTAATGTTCATGATGGTGGATAGTGTGAGAACTTACCAAGTGCCACAAGGAAGATAACAACGGCGGTGAAAGCCATTTTTCTTGCAATTCTGTTAGGAGAAAAATAAAAAGATTTTAAGAGTCCAATCATTATCACAGGGCGTAGATCAACTTACCAACTGGGTTGGTTATGCCTTTCATACTTTTATGACGGCACTCGTGAAAAGGTGCATACTCTTAATTGAATGAGAATCTGATTGTGTGAGACATCATCACAAATGTAGGCTCATTATGTATGTATAAAGCTTGACTCTCGTGACATGGAAATCTGTAATTTTGTAATTTATTTAATTTGAACTACATTCAGTTTGTTTTTAACATCCACATTAAACAGTTAAAAAAACCCATCCAGCTCTCTTACACACACATGCTATAATAATAAATGTTGTTTATCAAGAAATCAACATTTTACAGCTAAATTATTAAGTCTTCTATTCAAGACAAAAAAAATCTCACAAAACACCTACCGTTATTGAATTAAAAATGCTGCTTCCACAAACTAATATTATGATGAACGAAAAGTGCTGCTCTAGAAACGAAAGACTTACCTTAGTTGGTTTATAATAATATGGCCTTTAAGAATCTTGAGATTCCTTGGCTTTGTCGTGTAAGTCTGAGAGGCTGCGTCAGTTGCCTTGATGGAGAAGACTTCAACTATTTTATAGTACGAGTGAAACGGGAAATAACTCTCATTTCCTTGCAAGGGATTGGCAGACAGCGACCATGATCTGCTACCGGGATTAAGATTAATTAGACATTTGTGAAGATGACGTCATTTAGTTGACATCTACTCTAGAATTTCGGCAGTGTGATAATATTTCAAAGACAAGAGTACTTCCTGGAATGGGCATCTTTCCGCCCACAAAGGGTGGNGGGGGGGGGGGGGGGGGGGGCTATCACAACCTTTGTAAATTGTGACAGTTTAAAATATGACTACTTATCCTATACTATCTAGAGACCAAAATAACATTTCGTGACATCATGCAGCCTCTGCGGAGTAAAAGTGGATTAAACTTTGATCGTATGACCCGCCCAGACATAACAAAACCGTCGCTTTATGTTTTGTGTAAGTTAGCCCAGGGCCCAGGGCGACCTCATTTTGACACGAAGGACTTGTAGGGCAAACTGTGGGCCTAATGTTTTAGGCTCTAATCTACAGATGTGCGAAACAGAACGCTCCGCATCAGCAGCTTAAAATTTGCTTCTTTCAAACTACGCAGCAGGTTATATTCATGACGTCAATTGTAGAATTTGAAACGAACTACCAGTAATGACAGCTTTCCTGAACAGGAAGCATTTGAGTGATACTAAATGTGATGTACATCAACAGAATCCTAGTATTTGGCTTTTTCTGGGGTCAGTATCGAACGTTGTAACCATAAGCGAGAGCAATGGAAAACAGGAAGAGCAGCAGCAGCCACATAAACAACAACAACAATAACAACAACAACAACAGCAACAACAATAAAGGCTTGGCGGTAGCAAATGATCGTATATTTTTTAACAAAATTTGTCAAGATGGATATGAAATTGGCTGTGCACACAGGCAAATAGTCGGACAGGCGCGCGAGATGGGGGTTTGAAGGAGGTGGAGGGGGAGGGAGGGAAGGGTGTCGAAAAACGGACCAGCGGCAGGTTGATAGACGGGTTTGATTAGATAGGTAGGTACGAAGGTTGGTAGATAGGTTTGTTTGTAAGTAGGTAGGTAGGTAAGTAGGTAGGTAGGTAGGTAGAATTCTCATAATTCCTTGGACATTTGTCCTCTAAAAACATCTTCTCATTGAATTTTGTGATCCTATCTCTCCTCAGGTAGGTAGGTAGCCAGGTAGGTAGGTAGATAGGTAGGTAGTATTCTCATATTTTTTATCGACAATTCTCTTCTGAAAATATATTCTCATTGAATTTTGTGCAACTTCTGTATTGTTCTCACAAACTGAAAACTGTCGAGTTTAGGGTTTTATAGGATCGACTTTCGGACTAGGCGTTTACTTTGTGATTTCCTTAGGGAAAACACTTTACTCATATTTACCCTTTCTCAACTCAGGTGTGATTGAGTGCTTGGCTTTCGAGCTGAGGGCGCTGCAGTGCGGCGACTACCAATGAGTTGTCATAGATTTGATCTAAGATAATGTAGCAGTATGTATACTTTGCACTGTAGTTAAATGTGTGACATCATGAATGAAATGTATACCATTGGATGGCACTATAAAACATGTAATGTGTATAAAACATAAAGTTTTTCTTTACTTTTTTAAAATCTCTCTTTTGTACGTGAATGGATTCACTGATCACCGGTTTGCCATGTTGTAAACAACCTTTGCTATGCAGACATTATGTCTCTTACATGCAGCCTTGCAGTAAGTTTTTATTTTTTTAAACTGTGACATAGATTAATATGCTCTACAAACCAACATCTCTTGTCCGACATGGGATATTGGGTTGAGTGCTAATTGTGATCTAGACACTCTCATAAATTCTGCTTTTACTCGATTCAATCCTCATTTCATGTCATTTTCATCGTCCCTTTTCCTCCTCCTCTTCCATCTCTTCTGTTGAGTATGCATGTAACATGTATACTTTACACAGATGGAGAGATGCTTTTTTCCTTAGTTTGCATTTTCTCATGGATGAAACTGGGCCAGTGGAGTGGAAGAGTGTGGGTAAATAGATGGGCCATGGGGAAGGAGGGAACTGGAAAAAATGACATGGGTATTTTGGGAAAATCATTCGTACCAAAGCAGGAAAACTCTGCAGTATACTGACAGTTTCAAATTACTAAACGATGTAAGAGTCTCATCGGTTATATATGATGGCACTTGTGTCCCTGAAAACAGGTGTGCGTTTGGACTCAGCTGTAGTATTTTGTATAATAGCAAGCAGAGTAGAAGTAGTAATAATGGTAGTAATGATAATGTCAAGATAGATTACAGATGGTAACGGCAGGGATGGTCACAACAATTTTTTTTTTTAGGGTGGGGAGGGGGGTGGGGTGGTAGTGACAATGACAGGAGTTTGAGCTGAACTTTACTTTTCCTGCATGCAACATAACAACGGCTATATTGCTCAAAGCCTGGTTCAGTCGTACACACATGAAATATGGTTCAGCCATACATTAATGAAATATTAATTTACATTGAAAAGTAGATCTACATTTAGTCTATGTGTTATACATTACAAATATTGTGAACGCGTTTAAAAGTAGCGTATTATATAGCGAAAGGTAAACTACTAGATATAGTCTAGACCTTTGTCTTAATGATAATTTAGCAGCAAAAGTAGATAGTCTAGAGCAAAGAGTAGCATTGTTGTTGTCATCGTAGTCGACTACGTATTCAGTGATTAGCACTGCTACTGCAGAACGCATGACCGACCGATGCTCATACAGCTGGTAGGCTGTGATAGACTCTTCCATGTAGTGATATTTACAACCTCATTCATTTCCTACTTACCTTCTCTTTTAGACAGAGTCTAAAACAGATCCTTGGTCAAGACAGTGTTCTGGGAAAATTTCATTCTTCTGGCAAGTCAATTCTTCTCAAAGACCGATCAACATCTTTGGTTTGGCTTTATCAGAGGCGGAAGGCCATTTTATTTATAGGCCTGCAGCTTTGGGCCATACAAACAAAAATTTCTTTCGCTCTAAAATTTTAAGATATCTTTTTTTGCGATCAGTTTTTAGTAGCATCGCATGAAACATGCTTTATTTGGGTTTAACAGGAAAAGTTTCATTAAATCTGGCACTGACAGCATTATACAGCTGCAAACCCTGCACAAAAAAATTAATGCAGACTGCAAATACCAAATTTGTGACCAATGACTCATTTTGTACAGTTTGTAATTTTCACTGTGAATAAATACTGTTTTGTGCAGGCCTGCTTTGGCAGGCACTTTCGCAACACCCTCTGGTGGAACTTTTCAGCATGGGTTCTTCGGGCTTTCTGTGGCTCGAGCCTTTATTATGTAACAATAACTAGTGAGTCGATATCAGCTTGCTCTTTGTCTTTTCAAAGAATGAATGTAAGTCAGTGATAACGAATGCCAGTGAAATTGGACTGTACGGTACATGAAATTTAGTAGAAAGTTTACATAGTGAAGTCGATACAAGTTTAAGTTTATTTATCTAGACAAAGGACGGGACCAACAGAGACTGCTGACTGTCGTAGACATAACGTTCAAGCTGTTCACATATTTCCTCATGTGACCCACAAACTGTTCATAATAACCAGGTGGCTGTCCTAGACAAGTAGTGATGAGGCCACTGCGATGATGGACTAGACTTAAGTACTAGAAGCACCGGTAACGAGATTCAAGATTCAAGAGAGTCAAAGTCTTTACCAGGCTCTGGGCCAACAACACGAATTCAATACATAATCTACAGAAAAGTATAGGAAGTGAAGACGGAGGGAAGGAAACAAAGAAAGAGAGTAAGAAAAAGAAAGAAAGAAAGAAAGAAAGAAGGAAAGACAGAAAGAAAGACAGAAAGAAAGAAAGAAAGAAAGACACAAACAAACAAACAAACAAACAAACAAAAGAAAGAACGAAAGAAAACAGAAAGAAAGAAAAAGAAGAAACACATGCGCGAGAATTGATGGTTATTATCGTCTATGCTGGGAAGACAGGTAGAGGCTGGACCAGGCCCAGGTGCGGGTGACGTTTTGACCTTAATAGGTAGACCTCAGTACGATGCTGGTGTTAATTAATGGGCACTTTGTTAGGCTTATAGCGGTAGAAGGGAAGATCAGACAAAAATGGAAAGTGTAGGTGTGAAAAATAATTACATGTGTATGACCTTTCTCAACCAGGATTCTCCACACTTGTCCTACTTTGTGCAAAAGCAGTACTATCACTGACACAAAAACGACAGCAGGAGCAGCAGAAACAGCAGCAGCATTACAACTATCACCATCACTACAAAAAAAAAAAAAAAAGATTACTTCTACTGCTAGTACTACTACTAACACAACTGCTATTGCTTCTGCCACTACTACTAATACGACTATTTTTACATTGCTACTACTGCTATTATCACTACTAGACTATATATTATGATAAAAATTTGACTTCATGCATTGCTATTACTGTGACAGCTGTAGGACTAAACATACCATACTCCACCTTCTATCCTCCACAACTGTGTGGATACTACATTAGTGCTACCTGTATCAATACTATCGCTACAGTACTGCTGCCATTTACGCTAGCTCTGCAGCACCAGTGCTACTTCTATCACTACTGCTGCTACTGCTGCTGCTGTTACTCTTCCTGCAAACTCCTCCAAACTTGCACTTCTACCATTACAATTAAACAGCATTGACCCAACCAGTAGGTCCACTACAACTTTCACTACTGTTATTTTTCTCTTACCAGCGGTCGAACACTGTCCAAAAATATAAATTGAATGTCCTTTAGTCAAACCTGACCCCTTACTGATGCCATTTTAGTTCGTCCTCGGACGTTTCGCCAGCGAACGTTTTGCAGAGGAACGTTTCGCTGAACGGACATTTGGCAACGGGCATTTTCCGACAATGAAATAAAGATTCTCCACAATCACAGTGGCCCATATAAGTAAGATGACGTGCTTTCGGAAAATTCCAAAATACCTCTTGATCATTTTTGCAACGCCCTAACCCCGTCCTCTAAATCGGAAGAATAAAGAACACGCGAATTGTTTTCTTTCATTTCTCCTTTTTTCATATAGACTACATAATTATATTAAAAAATTCGTACCCTTCCTGCTTTTCATTTTCATTTTTTTTTGACGACAACAACAACAACAACAACAACAAAAACAACAACAATAACAACAACAACAACAACAACAACAACCACGACGACGACGACGACGACGACGACGACGACGACGACAACAACAACAGCAACAACGAAGGAGGAACGAAGCGACTGGTTGTCCTTACTGATTTTAACAATCCTTGAGAGGAGTTATGCCCCGAAGGCAAAATTCTAAATGCAAAAATCTGGAAAGAAAGCCTTTTAACCGAAGTTGCCAAGTATCATGTGTAAGGTCGTTTGGAATGCCTTCGGGCGATTATCCAAAATCTGGACGTTTTAAGCTGATGTTCCACCGTCAACATGGTCATCGTTGTCTCGTGACAGCCACATTTTCGAAAGACCAGACAAAAAAAAAAAAAGNAAAAAAAAAGGAAGAATCTTTTTTCTCGGATTTTCCGTGGCAATGGTGTTCACATTGAGCTGTCTTCTCTCTTGCCTTACAAACAGTGCGTTGTGGTGAATTCTGCTTACGTTCCGAGCTGATAGGGCAGAACCACACGATATAAGTGGCAAATTATAAAGTCGCGTGAGCGGACATTAGCCCGGATACGAGACTTGTACACCCGCATTACTGTTATTATTATAATTATTATTAGTGTTGTTATTACAGATTGGATTGTTGTATGATAGCTTCATGGGCCAGTCAAG
>JAWQUT010000331.1:336-14640 GCA_033807755.1 Ellobium chinense
AAAACAGAAGAGTATAAGGACATTCTATGGAAAAAAGAACTTGACTGTGAGTATTGAGAAAATTCCCATTTATCATCATTAAACTTGGCACTTTTTGTACGGAATGCCATTTTTGTGGGCAAATTTGGTGAAATCGACACAAATCAGAAAAAGTCTGGTAGCATAATCTTAAACCTTGAAACACTGAGAAGAGCTGTGGGCACTTTCATTTCACTGAGATAAACGGTTTTTGGAATATAACAGCTCAAACTTCGACAAAATGGCTGTGCGCGTTTTACCTAAAATAAGCCAATTTTCTTCAAAAATTTTTTTCTCAGAAACTAAAAGGAATTCAGAGGAACTTTTTGGCATGGTTTCATTTCTGAACCTGAAGAACATTTAGGGCAAGTTTTAACAAAATCCAAGAGGGTCACCGGCAGAGCCGATTGATCTGACGTGAAATGACCCAATTGTAACCATGTACTACGCCCCGCCTCCTCTGTTGGCTCGCGTGCTCTAGTGCCTTTATCGATCGATGCAATTCATTTAGTTGTACCCCCCCGCAGCGCGTGGTCCCCAATGTCCAAGTGTCTTATATTACTCCAACAATAGCACCGATAGCCAAGATTTTGCTCTCTTCTCTTGATTAAAAAGTCCTTGCTTATCTGAGATCGGTGTTGTCGTTGGACTAACCATTACTCTAACGAGGGCACCGATAGCCAAGATTTTGCTCTCTTCGCCGTATGAAAATGCCATTGTTTTTCTGAGATCGGTGTTGTCGTTGGAGTAATATATAGGGAGACGGAATGAAAAATTCCCAGATAAGACTAGTATCTGAAATAGAGAAAAGGGTTTTCTTTTGGGGACAACAACAATAAAAAAAAAAGGGGCTTGTTTTTTTGGGGAAAAGTTAAGGTAAAAATGTGTGAAGATTGGCGGTGCTGTCGTTGGACTAATAATATATTACTCTAACGACGGCACCAATAGCGGCGATTTTGCTCTCTTCGCGCTATGTAAAAGTCACTGTTTTTTTTTAGATCGGTGCTGTCGTTGGAGTAATATATAGGGAGACGGACTGAAAAATTCCCGGGTAAGAGTAGTGTCTGAAATAGAGAAAAGGGTTTTTCTTTTGGGGGGGGACAACAACAATAAAAAAAAAAGGGGCTTGGTTTTTTTTGGGGGAAAGTTAAGATAAAGATGCGTGAAGATTGGCGGTGCTGTCGTTGGACTAATAATCAGGGTTGTGGTTTTGCCGATAATTATCGGAAATCTAATATTTTTTTCCTATTGGAGATTGCCGATTTTTCTACCCAATCGCCCGCTTTAGCCCGCCGGATGGTCACGGTTTAAAATAGATACAACGCTACAAGGATCATAAGGAAGCGAATGCTTTTCATAACGAAGACGGGACTTCCTGTTCCGCCTATTAATCATTGTTTTCACACTGAAGAGCGGTTGTTTATGGTTGACTTGTCGAAGAAACTGAGCATGGCTTTTCAGTTCATGAAGACGTTGTTTGATGACCAAATTGCTGGAAATTTGCCACAGACTGATGAATCTAATGAAGATTTGAGTGAAGCAGACAATGAGAGTGACATTGAATTAGATCTGGGAGCGATTGAAGACAGTGATTCAGATTCATCTGATGAGGCACGTGAACAAGAGCTGGGTCCAGGTGGTGACACAGAACGTCAGTGGTCAGAAATTTTCACTCCTGTATAAACTGCTGTTTCAATACATTTTTTTGAGATTTGAATTGAAACTGAAAATTCATTATTTTTATATACTAGAATTGATGTCTGTCCATTTCTGTGTAGGTAAAATGAGCCATTTTTCATGTCTGTATGAGTAAAAATAAGTGTGCAATCACTGTTTTCTGAAGGCATATGGTCAAAATGACAGAGTCATGCTCCTTGCCCGGATATTTTGAGTCATGCTTTTGTGCGAGGGGCTGTTAAATAAGAAATACTTCAAATACAAGGGAAAAGTGGGCATATATGATAACATAAATTCGCGAGGATATCGGGCCGTTGCAAAATTTTCAGATAATTTTTTGGTCAGCTGCTGGCAACCCTGAATAATATATTACTCTAACGATGGCACCGATAGTGGCGATTTTGCTCTCTTCGCGCTATGTAAAAGTCATTGTTTTTTTTTAGATCGGCGCTGTCGTTGGAGTAATATAGGGAGACGAAATGAAAAATTCCCGGATAAGAGTAGTGTCTGAAATAGAGAAAAGGGTTTTCTTTTGGGGACAACAACAATTAAAAAAAAGGGGTTGGTTTTTTTGGGGGGGGGAAAAGTTAAGGTAAAAATGCATGAAGATCGGCGGTGCTGTCGTTGGACTAATAATATATTACTTTAACGACGGCACCGATAGCCAAGATTTTGCTCTCTTCGCGCTATGTAAAAGTCATTGTTTTTTTTTGAGATCGGTGCTGTCGTTGGAGTAATATATAGGGAGATGAAATGAAAAATTCCCGGGTAAGAGTAGTGTCTGAAATTGAGAAAAGGGTTTTTCTTTTGGGGACAACAATAATACAAAAAAAAGGGGCTTGGTTTTTTTTGGGGAAAAGTTTAGGTAAAGATGCGTGAAGATTGGCGGTTCTGTCGTTGGACTAATAATATATTTAACGACGGCACCGATAGCCAAGATTTTGCTCTCTTCACGCTATGTAAAAGTCATTGTTTTTTTTTGAGATCGGTGCTGTCGTTGGAGTAATATATAAGGAGATGAAATGAAAAATTCCCGGGTAAGAGTAGTGTCTGAAATTGAGAAAAGGGTTTTTCTTTTGGGGACAACAATAATACAAAAAAAAGGGGCTTGGTTTTTTTGGGGGAAAAGTTTAGGTAAAGATGCGTGAAGATTGGCGGTGCTGTCGTTGGAGTAATACATTACTCTAACGACGGCACCGATAGCTAGCACTAATATATAGGGTGACTGGGACAGATGACTAAATGAATTGCATTATTGGGAAAAATGCGTGAAGAACGGAGATGAATGATAGAAGTGAATAAGAAAACACACAGTCACCATAGTTAGTTCCAACATGAAGTCGCAGATGTTTCCAGTAAGAGAAGATGGATAGAAATGAACGCAGAATCAACGGCTTCTCCAATTGGCTATCATCGGTCCATTTGATTATCGATGCCGGTTCGGTGCGAACTTCGCAAGTCAGGGGTTCAAGCCCCTGACCGGCCGGGAGATCATGTAGATGTGAAATTCACAAATCGGTGATCAAATGTTTGACCAACGGAGGGAGGACTGAGCGACCGTACATGCGAAATCCACAGGGCGGTGGTCATTTTGATGTGCTGGTCCAGTTACCTCTTGGATATCTCTCCACAGTTCAAAAAAGCAAGTACAACGAAGTGGACAGTAGTGGAGAAAGTTAGAAAGAAAGAAACGGTCAGTCTGGAAACAAGCGAAGGAGGCGACTGTCTATCATAAAAGGAGGCGGGCCGATTTGCTGTCTCAAGCGNTCGGTCCATTTGATTATCGATGCCGGTTCGGTGCGAACTTCGCAAGTCAGGGGTTCAAGCCCCTGACCGGCCGGGAGATCATGTAGATGTGAAATTCACAAATCGGTGATCAAATGTTTGACCAACGGAGAGAGGACTGAGCGACCGTACATGCGAAATCCACAGGGCGGTGGTCATTCTGATGTGCTGGTCCAGTTACCTCTTGGATATCTCTCCACAGTTCAAAAAAGCAAAGTGGACAGTAGTGGAGAAAGTTAGAAAGAAAGAAATGGTCAGTCTGGAAACAAGCGAAGGAGGCGACTGTCTATCATAAAAGGAGGCGGGCCGATTTGCTGTCTCAAGCGATTTGCTGTGTCAAGCGGTGGGAATGGGCACAAGTATCGGCCACAAGTATCGAGGAATATCGCTTGGGGCACAAATATCGAGGAATATCGCTTGGGGCACAAATATCAAGGAATATCGCTTATAATAATATCGATATATACTATCGAATGAATCGGCGCGGTTTTTAGGGAATGCCGCTTTTTCTTCCGTAACCAAAACTCTGCTATTACCCAACACCAATTATTAGGTGGGAGAGTGCTTAGAGGTAACTGCTTGGGGTAGATCTAGATATAGGCCTGCCAGGTTACAGTTGTGTGATGTGTGTCACTGTGTCTGGAGTCTGGGTCTGGATGGAAAGCAAGAAAATGACAACAAAATTCAGAGGATAGATTTGTGTAGGTCCATCCCCACTCCCCACCTTCCTAACAAAAAGAGCATAAATTGAGATGAGCTTAAAATAAATAAGTCCCCTGCATACAAAAGCTCCTGAGACTGAAGTCGCTTCCAATTACTTCCATAGTATGTTGAGTGTTGGGGCAAGAGTCAAGAGTAATCAAGTGGAGGGAGGAGAGGATTGCATATGGAAGTCTTCCTGAAAATTTGATCTGTCTTGCCTTTGGCTTGACTTTCTAAGCCTTCAAAGTGGCGGGCCTTGCTAGTCCCACTAACAAAAACTTTATGGGCCCTAACCCTGGATCGCGAATTCCAAGACAGACTGGTGATTGGTTTAATTTATTAAGACCAAATATCTGTGTTTTTTTCAAGAGTTTGTTTATTTTTTGGAGGGATTTTAGGTTTTGCTCAAATATTGCCATGCATCCATCATGCAAATATTCTAGAATTAAAAGAGAGTTCTCCCTTGAACAAAATCTGAATGCTTGTTCTAGTGGCTCTAATCCTTCTTCTGCAGAAACAGTCCACAAGTGCTTTCCACAGTTGGCTGTCCCTTCTTGTTTAGTCATCTCACGGACTTCCACAAGTTTTGTCGGCAAAGGTAAGTAACTGTAAGCAGAGGAAAAGATCTCTGAGACAGGTAGAATTGGTTCTGATCAAATTAAACTTCAGTCATTGGGATACCCTTTTCCTAACAATAACATCATGTTCAAAATTTAATTCTCACATAAATGTTCTGACTCTTTATTCATGCCATGATTCAGTCCCTTCTAAATTAAATGAAAGCCTGCCTAGAAGGTTTAAAGTGCTTTGCTCTTAGCATGCCTACTGAGTTCAAATACTTTGACTTTGTGTTTGGTACACGTAGTTTGCAAGTCCATATAAGATACCTATGAGTCTAGGGACAACTTATGGCTGTCACCATGAGATTGCCTTTTCTCTGTGTCAACAGTGAATGACTAAAGTGGAGGTGAGATAAGACAGATATATAAGTCATGAAACTTTAACAACAAAAGAGGAGGAGGGATAATGTCTTTGTTTGTGTTGTCCTGTACTTAGCATGTCACACCTAACCTATCTTTATCACCAAGGCCTAAGCATGTTCCTTCAGATTTACAGATCTTTCACAGTGCCTATTTCCTGGCTGTTACAAAATTGTTTTGGGCATTAGAGGATTCACAGTCTGGTATCAGTTCCTCAAAATAGAGCACATGATGCTGGCAGGTTGGGTGAGTGAGTGGGGAGTAGAGGGGGTGAGGTGCGATGTGCATGGTCAGTGACAGCAACACAAGTATTAGGAATATATATGCAAAATCAAAGTATGCACCTATTCTGTGAAGAGAGTTTGCATTCTCTCAGTGCATTTCATAGCTAGTGGCTATTTTTAATTAGAATGTTGTGGCTAACATTCCATGTTGATGTAAAATCTGGTTTGTTCAGATAAGTATTATAATTATAATAGACATTGTGACACAGTGACAAATGGGATTATGGTTACTAAGTACAGTAGTAAGTCTTTAATGTTTCACCTTGATTTTTATTTGTTTCCTCAGTGACGGCAGACCAGCTTTGGGCAGGTGTAACAAGTGTCAGTAATCCTGGCAGAAAGAGGGGCCGTGCCCGTAGTGTGAAAAAAAGAGTGGATCTCAACAGGGGCCAGAGAATAGGAGAGGGTCAGTTCCCTGAAAATCAAACTAATGTGTTATTAGCAATATTGTGGTGGGTTTAGGATTATGAGTATATTATTTGTCTTTTCAGCATAAAATCTGACCTTACTGAATTCTCAGAGACATTAAAGTAAAGCTGTTATACTATTAGAGCTGTGATCTTAAAATGAAAACTGAACAATTTGATGTTATTGTTTTAAGGAAACAGATAAACTGACTTATCAGTAAACTTTGTAATTTTTTGTGAAGCTTCTATGTGATGCTGTATGATATTGGTTTATACAGTGCCAAATTTCCATCATTTTCTTTCTTTGACTGCATATAATAATACGTTCCTAAGAGTATAATCAGCTCATCACATAGTTATTTACTGTATCAAACTCTGCTGCGTTGGCTCAGGGCTGATGTTACCCAGTGTGTTAAAACTTGCTAAAGACTGCTGATTAATGTCACCTCTGCTGTTACCTAATCAAGAATGGCAGACATGCATATAGGGAGGTGCTGAAACTCACATTGGACCTATTAGACATAACTTTGAGATACTGGGCTGCTCTGTGACAGCTTGAATTTGTGTAGGCTTGTAGGCTTGTAATCACTGAAGTCTGTTGTGAAATTTCACAGTTGTGCAGGTTCTCCCGATACAAACTAGTTGAGAATCGACTGAAGTATGGCTGTGTGGATTATTTCTGTTCATGGAAAAGCTTGTTGTAGTAGTTTCAAAACAAACTTCTGTCACTCATTTGTAAACTATCTGTACTTAACTGGACATGAAATGCCTGTAGTGTAATGTGCTGAGCATGATGTGCAATCAGTTTGGCAAGAACTTGGTGGGTGCTGGTTGTAGCCTTTCCTCTCTTTCTTGTATACATTTCTTTGATTCCACCCCTAGCGGTAAGTGATAGTCACTGCATTTATGTGTGCCATCAATGAACTTGCAGGAAAGGCTCGCACAGTTTTCCCAGGCCTGACTGGCCCTGCTCTGGTAGGAAGAAATCGGGTGGAGATTTTCACGAGTAAAGCAAAAGAGGAGGATGAGGAACGGGTTAGGCAAGATTTGAAAATGTCAAGAAAGATACCAGCATTGCAGGTGAGGATATTTTTTGCAAAATGATGAATGCCTCTAGATTTGATCATTTTTATTCATCACTTTTTGTGAGAACTGGGAGAAAGTGTAGACTTCCTCATTATCAATTGATGACATTATTAGTCTAAGATTTGTAACATAGTGTGCACCTTGTCTGCATGTTTAGTCTGTGCAGCCAGAATTATCCTTGTGCTTAGTAGTTATCACTGCTTCACATCATCAGGGGTGAGTGAACTGAAAAGGATATTGGTCAACCTGTATCAGACTGGTGCTGAAAACAGATGGACTGTGAGAGCTCATGTGGTAGAGAAAGCAGGCATGTTTGGGTCTGTCTGCTGTTTGCTAATCATGCTTGATAGGAGAGAACCATATGAACACAATTGCTTCTAATACTTGCTTTAAACAATTAATCTTCTGTAATATGGAACTATGGAAATGACAGCTTAACTAGGACTTTTAGTATTGCTGCTTTAGTATCTATGATGTTTATGAGGTTCATAGCTCCTTTTAGTGAATGTAAAGATTACTGCTTAACCTTGTTTACCCTTACAGCGAGGCTACAGTGGAAAAAGATTTCCAGGGACAAGTATTGGACCACCAGAGCCA
Organism: Ellobium chinense; assembly: GCA_033807755.1. NCBI lineage: Eukaryota > Metazoa > Mollusca > Gastropoda > Ellobiida > Ellobiidae > Ellobium > Ellobium chinense. The sequence goes on from JAWQUT010000331.1 coordinate 7,873, forward strand.
ATTAATGACTGTAAGTGCCTACCTCAGTGACTGTTCTGTGCCTGCACAAAGTATTCAAGCATTATTTATGCTGAAAGTAGTGTAAATGAGCATTAGGGTTCATACTTTTGATAGGAAAAAACAACATGTTAGAATTGAAGAGCGTTATTCCAGAACGCATTAAGTCCAATTTACATTTTTTGTCAGTAGAAACAAATTTTAAGTGAAAGATAGATGGAATTAAATATCAAATCCCTCTCTCCACATAAAGTAAGAGTATTTTAAGAGTAACTTTAGAGACATGTTAAATGAGATCTTTGTANCTAATGTAAGGTTTTTGCTGCAATACCTCTGTTAGCTGTTAGTGTCACTGCAGGCTTCTGTGTTTTGTTGTGGTGTTTCTTTCTCAGATAAAAGCTTATGTAATGGGTAATGTGGTTATTGTGTATTAATCAAGTTTTGCAGTAAAGCTGTTTTCAGACATNGATGTGTGCATATGTGTGAGAGAGAGTGTGTGTGTGAATGGGAGAGCGTGAGAGAGAAATAAGCTTAGTGTGTGTATGGATCTACTACATTTAGATTTTTAAAAAATGTACAATTAACAATTACAAAAAAAAAATTAAAAATTAAAACTTGTGCAGTAATCATTGAAAACAGACAGACAGGTTCTATTCAACAAAATGTCAGGTTTTAGTTTTACCGGTACTAAAATAAGTGATCTTTTAAAAGGGACCAAGTCCTGTAAAGATGGGCGAACCAGATGCAAGTAGTCGCCCTCTTTATATTCAAAATAAAGTTAAATATTTATCTGCTTTCTGAGATAAACATACCACGTCTGTCAATTATTTTCTTAAATCAGAGTATTCCAAGCCTCAAAAATTAATTAACATCCTCACAACAAGAAGATTCTATAGTTAAACTCCCACTCGATACCAACCTTTAACGTCCGAGGAAGTGACTGATACGGTGCATGCGCGAGGACTAATCGCGTTTTGGAAAGCCAGAGAGCTTGGACTTAAACCCTTTAGAAAAAACGGCAATATTTTACCAGCTTGGTTAATGTGGTCTAAGCTTGTTTTGAAGCATCAGCAAATCACAGGATGAAAAGAGAGTAGGAATGCCTTGATGTGAAACACTTAGCTAAATTTTCAACGAAAGTGGACTTAGTGCCTTTTGGAAAAACGCTCTTCAATTGTGCCTTATTGCTCACAATAGTTGACATGCTGACAGCTTGCAGTGTAGGTAGGATTGGATGGGATAGAAGTATTACATAAGTTTGATCCACAAATTGTTTAAGTTGACGGAAAGCAAAAGACTTTACAACAGTACACTTTTTTCAGCACTGCATTTTATGAATTTCAGGATACCTAATGTAAGGTTTTTGCTGCAATACCTCTGTTAGCTGTTAGTGTCACTGCAGGCTTCTGTGTTTTGTTGTGGTGTTTCTTTCTCAGATAAAAGCTTATGTAATGGGTAATGTGGTTATTGTGTATTAATCAAGTTTTGCAGTAAAGCTGTTTTCAGACATCAAGTCGGACTGTGCAATACATGAAGGTGATGGGAAAATAATGTTACAAAAGGTGATAGTCATGTTAGTCATAGCTGTGTTGCAATGAAATTGTATTCTGTATACTGTGACTGTCTTGCATCGGATGCAGCTGACTGACCCCACTTCTTCTCATTGCAGATGTTTTTGAAGGATTTGACACAAGAGTTCTTGAGGTAAGAAGCCCCATCAGCATTTTTCATAATTTCAAACTGCTATCACAAGTTGTGTTCGGCACAAGTAGAGCTGATAACAATAACCTTTGGCTTTATATTGTTCTCTGAAATCAGAAACCCCATATAGTGGAAGTCTGTCAGAAATAAACCAGAACAACACTTTTCAGGCAAAATGTGTGGAAATGTACATCAGATAGTTCAGGGAAGTTATGGTTGTCTGACTTGATATGCATTGTTAGTGTTGGTTTTTTTTTTTGTTTTTTTTGTTTTTGTTTGCATGCATGTGATTTCGAACTGTTTTTGATTTTTGCAGACTGTTTTGACCTGAACTCTGTTTATTCAGAGATAATAATGGATTGTGTTGCAAAAAAGTCAGCTGGATTCTATGGACAGAATGATTAAAAAGTGGAGTTGATCAAGTTATTACTCTGTGATAATGATTTTACACTGAGAGTAATTATACTGAGAACTAGGAACTTCTTTGATTCATGAGGACCTGGAGAATGACTTCTTAAAATCAGTGTATGTTTGTCTGTTTGATTGCAGTACAAGATGGTTTCCCACATGACTGGCAATTTGGGCAGAAAGATGAGAGTCAGTACCCTTGTTATCACTGGCAATGGCAAAGGTTTGGCAGGTGAGTCCATGCATCAGAACTCAGTGTGATATATTAGGATGCTTTTAGTGGTGGACAGTGATAATTTAAGGCAGCGACAGTGGTTCTGTCTGTATTTTGTGTGTCGGTCCTGTCGGTGTTTGGATGGGGCCAATTATGCAAGGATACAGTATAACTCTGTGCTTTAAGAGTATTGTGACAAACCTTCAGGTCACTGTACTAAGTAAATAGCATGTCACTTACTTAAGTCGTGTTTAGACCAGGGCTCTGGAATGACAGGATGGCAGTAAGGTACAGAGCCTGATTCTTGGTGCAAAACATCCTGTATTGAATCCTGATAATAACAGGTTTCCCCTTGGGTTTTCTTTTAGCAGTGTTTAAAAGCTGCCTGATGGGGGAATTGAGCCTCACCTCCTATTTAGCCATAATCATGTTGATATAGGACATTAAAACTTATCACGGAACAAAATCTTAGGTTCTTGCATTGGCTGCTTCAGTACTACATATCACTGGTTACTAGTGACCTTCACTACCAAGTTGACAGAAACATGCAATGGCTAACATAACATTATTTTCTTGTGTTAGACATTATTAATGTGAATTCTAACTTTCTTAGCTAATGATGCACTGCCTGGTGTACCACTAGCTTAAAGTTGCTATGAAAATGTGAAGATGTAATACAGTCGACTCCGTTTAATCGCCCATCCTCGGGATCACGGAAAAAGTGGTCGATTAAGGGGAGCGGCGATTAAGCGGAGGAAGTAATTTCGGCCATATTTTTTGTAAGAAGATTAACTTTCTTTGATGTCGTGGTTTGATATCGTGCATTGACACCTTCTTGTCGACAGACTCAGGACAAACTTGAGTTTGACGGTATTATAGCGCACAAAATGTTTGATCTCCGCAGTCTCTCTCATTGGCCACCTTGCAATAACCCAGCAGACAATAAGGAGTAGGATGGCATGGTCGGGGTAGACCGTTCATCCACATGACACGTTCTCTGATCTAACTGAAATCCACCAGACAGGCGCAAGCAAGGCTTGGGGGGAGGAGACTGTACCACGGCTTTCGGAGCAGTAGCATATCGGACGGGCGAAGGCGGTGATGCGTAGCGTGGGACGAGGGGGGACAAGGGGAGGGGGAGGTGAAGAGGAAAAGCTTATCGCACCTATTTCGGGGTGGCAGCTGTCACTCAGTCAACCGGTCTGCCATCCGTCGCGCAGTTAAACCGTCGGTGTACATTGTTTGTTTGTCAGCTGTAACTCTTCAACCGCTGATCTTTGAATTCATAGGCGCTGAAGAGTGGTGGATTATCCGGAGTGAGAGGCGATTATCCAGTGACTTTTTATATAGAAAAAATTCGTTCCCTAGGAAACGAGGCGATTAAGCGGAAAAGGCAATTAAGCGGAGGGCGATTAAGCGAAGTCGACTGTACATATTTCTCAAGTTCTAATCACATTGCAGATATATAAATTGAAAGACTAGGAATTCCTGCTTTGAAAGGAAGTTAAAGAGTGAACTGAGATTTGGATTTAGAAATGTGTATAAACTTCACCTAATCCACCTATCATTTCAGGCTATGCTGTGGCTAAAGCTCCCATGGGAAAAGCAGCATTGAGAAAGGTTGGTGCACAGTCATATGTTTAAGGGGCATAGGTTACAGTCTAAGCATGGAAACTGCTTGGGTAGATGGTTATGAGGTCTTTAGTCAGAGTGAGATCGCAGCTTCTCCAGAGAGGCTTGTAAGTGGAGTGTATGTTGTGTACATGTACATGAAAACTCTGAGAAGTACTGGGGCATTTCAAACTTGATATGTATTTGGATTATAATGTTAGAAATCATTTCATTACATCATAAAAAATTTGACCAATATCATTTCAAACAGTAATCTTACTTCAGAATGAAACAAGGTGTGTAATAGTCTTTGGGGAATGAATCATTCAGGCATGTTTTGGGCTTGCCTCTCCCATTTAATATGCATATAGTATAATGGACCATTAGGAGGGGACCTTATGGAGAAACCGTTTTATTTCAGTGTTATGCCGGTATTAAGATAGCAGAAGGTCATCTGAATGCTCCATACGGGGTTTATTTGACATCATCAACAGTGTTTTGTGCTTTTTTAAAATTATTTGGTAAGGAACAATCCATTTAATTAAGCATTCTCATTTTTTTTTTCAGGCCAAAAATATGGCTGCTCAGAGGCTTCAGTATTTTGAAAGATACAATGACCACACAGGTAAATTTTAGGCATTGTTTTAAAATGACTTTAGTTCCTTCTGTCATGGCATTATAATCTTGTCTCAAAACATTATATCTGTATATATATCCCAATACTGTTATCTCAGTAAAATTTACAATCTGTATGATTCAGCACTGTTGCTTGAGACAGTAACAAGTTGTCACCGTTAACTAAATGAAAATATTTTTTACTGAGCTAAGGCTATGACTTTTTTTAAGGATGCAGGGCTTGTGACTAAGATTCAGTATTAACATCTGGCCTATGGTGCAATGAAGCTGTTATCTGTTGGTGTGTTATAAAATATATAACTCAAAACTCAAGGCTATTTGATCAAATTAATGAGGAGGTGTAGGATATTTGCATTATCTTTATAAGTGTCCAGGCCCTTAAATGGGAAGAGCTTCCTTGTTTGAGACATGCCTTATGGGGATAAATTTTTGCCTTAGCCTAACATTGTAAAATTCTGTATAAATTGATGGCTCAGCATAAGCTGCAAAAAGCAAGATACTCAATTACAGAATGATAGCTGTCAGATGTAATCTATGAATTATGGTATCCTCCTCTGCTTTTTGAATTCAAGAAATGTTCACTTCGAACAGAGGTAAAAACTCTGCATAGTATCTACCCAGTCTGTTTTAAGAGGGCATTAGTATTCAGTACCATAGTCTTAAGAATACCATTCATGAAATATTCTGCCACCTCCCTCACCCTTATTTTCCTCAGGAGAAGAAAAAAAAAATGCAAATCTTAAGTTGACAAGTGAATGGAAAAAAAAAACTGATGTCTATTTATATATAAGAGTTCAAATCCTAGACAAAGATTGCTTATGCTAAGCAATGAATAAAAGCAGTTTATTTCACACTATGTAATTACATTGTTAATTATTTTTTTTTACATTATTTTACCAGTGTTCCATGACTTTGCAGTGACAGAGCACAATACAACTATATTTGTGAAGAAGATGCCCAAAGGTAAGTCTTTGCAATACTAAACCTAACATCTGGGCTAGATAAGAATGCTGGCATCGATGTGGAAGACATCAGGTTTTGAAGGGGGTAAATAACATGATAAAGATATCATTATGCTGCATAGTTAAGTGCATCATTCTGATAATACATGTAACGTACCTTTAGTGTGGCCCTTCATGAGTAGACAAAGATATGGCACCACATAGTAGTTATGACCTTTCATGGTCTATCAGGCAAAAAGTGTGTTACGGACAAACTGGCAAAGTTATACCATATATACCAAAGCTATATGAATATGATGTTAATGAAACAATTAAAATGCACTATCAAAATTAATTCAGTTATGAGTTTTGTATATACCATCATGCTAACTAAATCACTAATCACCCAAAAAACAGTTAAAATAGACGTTATCCGGAAATCCGATTGCGGGGGGTAACTCCTGAAAGTTAACACTTAAAGCAGTTATGTCCCCTTTCCTGGACCCACTCGACAATACCCCGAGTTGTACACAATGTGAGGAAAGCGTGTTGCAGAAAGGGTACCTAGCGCATAGATAGACCGGTGAACGTGACATACGGACCTGTTTATACAATTTTACACGCCATTTACATATTGACCGCTCGGCCTATTCGCATAACTTTTAGCAAGCTCAATCATTTCCATTGATATCAGTAACAGTACATTCCAATACGTAAAACACTGTAGGCCTACAGCTCGATGCATAAACTTAATCACATTGTACATAAAAATTAGGCCCAACATTTGTGCAGAGTGCAGGTCTGTAAAGATATTTAATATACGTGAGAAATTTTAAAAGTAAAATTGTATCGAACGAAGGCCGAAAAGGGTGTATTCTGCGATACTAGACTAAGTCTAGGCCTAGTCTAGCACAAATGGTCGTTCGATGCATGTGTTTGGTTGTGGTTTTTTTTGGTGTGGGAAGGGGGAACGATGGAGGCACAATAGACACAGACGCATAAAGAAATATGTAAAATATAGAACCTTATAACCCTTTCCACAAAGACACTTTTTTCTCTTATTCAGTATGAATCAAATCATAAATAACGATTACGGCGTGTCTGTTGTGTTGGGAGGAACACCCAGTAAACATTCTGAAATGCCTAATCCTCGAACAAAAATTAAATCGCTACACATTGTACTTTTCAAAATGACTGAAGTTTGTAAATGGCAATATTCTGACACACCGATAAAATGTTTAATCATAGATTAAGAGTTAT
>JAWQUT010000331.1:15106-27615 GCA_033807755.1 Ellobium chinense
TTTTCAGGAAATATGTTGGCGAAGGCCAAAAATTGGGGGAAAATCGATATTCTGATACATACCAATTTTGAAAATTCATAAAATATTTTTTTATCATTTTATAAAAAATAACTCGCTGTTACTTTGTAGACAAGGTGTATAAGAATGCATGTGTGGAAGGAGGAGTTACCTTTTGAAGTTGACGGTTTTCGAGGTAGAAAATTCAAGATGGCGGCCGTTTCCATAGCAACAATAATAAAATGTAAAAAAAAAANGACTTCTAAAGGGCGTGGGCTCGGTAAAGGGGGCATAACTCTAAAGGAGTCAAATTTTCAGGTGTATTATTTCCCTTGAGCGATTTCCGAAGTACGCCTATTCCCTGAACATCTCTTAAGACCACAGGTCAAAATTTCATTGCGTGATCCCAAAATTTGGGACTTCTCTCCCTTTATATTATTAAAAACACAGATGATAAAGAATAATATTATTTTTAGTTGTGAGTTGAAAATATCAATACACACTTAAAGGCTTTATTTGCAGGCATTTTTTTTTAACTATCATGAGCCATGGACATATATGGGTGGGTGATTGTGTTTATGTGTGAGAATAATGATGTAAATTGGTGATTTTTGGCTGTGAAGCTCTGAGAGCTTGAAGCCCTGCTGGTTTGAGCATTGTATAAATGTTACAGAGGAGCTTAATAAAAATATGACAGTTAGGAATTTCAAAATTTTACCATGTAAGTTAAGTGATATGCTACATTTTTAAAAAGAATATTTTTCTAATGGTTTATACATGTATATGTAATTTTAGTGTGGTTTTTCTTTCCATGCATTACCCTTGTGCCTGTTACTTTTGCCATTCCCTATATGATATATTCCCATAATACTGTTCTATTTTTTTTATTCTGGCTCCTGCAGGATATGGTCTGAAATGTCATCGAGTGTTGAAGACGATTTGTCAGATAATCGGCATTGAGGACCTGTATTGCAAAGTAGAGGGACAGACAGGGAGGATTCAGAACCTTACCAAGGCTTTCTTCCGAGGTCTTACGGAACAGGTATGTAAATATAGCTTTCCTCCATCAGGAGTGTAGCTGTGAAGTTTGAATATCAGGTATAGGACGTGCTATGAATGCAGAAGATGTGGTGCACCTGATTTAGTTTAAATTAATAAGCATCTGATGTGTCTTACAACTTGTACTGAAAGATAAAAGTAGTAAACAAATATTATACAAATCTGAGTGCCTACCAGCATTAACAAGGACATGCCACAACAGGAATTCGCATCAATTGTATGAAAAGAAGTACTGTATTGTGTTAAAAAAAGGAAATGTTTCTTAGCTTACTGTGGTTATGTGAAAGAACCTTTCACTTCACAAAGTTCAGAGAAAATCACATCCATCATCTTGGTGTGTATTAGGCTTTGTCAAATATATCTGTGAATTTAGGCTTTGAAAGTTAAAAAAATCGCTCTTTAGAAGTAGAAAACTTATGTGAGACAGGCATCTCTCCTTTTTCAAACTTACTTGACTAGATTTTACCTCAATGTGGAAGTTGATGACAAAACATTTTCTGATCATCTCATTAAAAAAAAAAAATTGTGTGATGGTTTTTCACCTGTCACACAACACTCTTTCAGCTGTTTCAGTTTTGTTTAACCCCAGCTATTATGACATAGTCAGAATCACTGTATCTAGTTCAGCAAGAATGTTAGGAATCCTCAAAGGGTAAAATTAGTTTCAAAGTCCACATTGCTTATTAAGATAGAAGTGTTTTCTCTAGACAGCGCAACTGTGCGATTCACCACCAAAAATTTCAAAGTCCCCTCTAAAAGTACATTGAATGTGTGCTGATTTCCCCATCTTTCCTGCACTCAAAAGTTTGTTTTACATAAGAAAAATCTAAAATCTCTCAAATTTATGACAAGGGGAATGTATCTCTAATCTCATATTTCTCTAAAGAGAACACCAGAAATCTGAAGGGGATCATATGAGAAATCTGCACGATACAATTAGCTGATCATTTCATACATGGTATGGGAAATGTTTATGTGCAGTTCATATAAGTCTTTACAGATCTTTAACTCTCATAGTAGGAGGTTCCTCAGGTCTAACTGCCTGCTGGCTGCTTGACCCAGTATTAAGCATAATAACTGTTCCATGTGTTGTCTGCCGACTGATTAACTGACAGCGGACTGCAGAATTCTACCATCGCCTCCCATGGTAGGCACTGACACATGAATTTATTCAACTGTCATGTTGAGTAAAGTGATATTAAACTATTAAAGTTAGAACTGATTCTACCATAGCATTAAGGGTCCTTTGAAAAATTAAGATTTTTGGTAAATGCTTAATTTTTTCAAAAACCTTTTGTTTCCTTAGGAGACCCATCAGCAGCTAGCTGACAGACTTAGTCTGAATGTGGTGGAGTTTCGGCCAGAAATGGAGAATGTCCCTATACCTGTGGCCACTCCTAGCCAAGGCTTTACAAGGGAGGAGCCTTTGAAAGAGGAAGCTTTTGACTTTGATAACATGTATTATAAGGATGGGAGGGTGAGTGAGAAAACTTAATGAAGAGGAAGCTTTTGACTGTGAATCTGTGATAGTCATCAATAAGGTTGTGAGCATGGGCGTCGTGTAAGAAAGCTTTTGATGATTGAGTGTATGTCAGGGGTATATGAGTGTAAGGCATAACATGGAAAGGAACAGCTTTTGCTGCGACACTGTATGCTTCCCAGAGAGCTGAAAAAGTCCCATTATGATCTGGCCTGCTGGGGTGATAATAGTATGAAGTCAGATGAACTGGATATGAGACTTACAAACCACATTTTTATTATTATTATTATTACAATAATCAAGAGCATTTAAAGAAAAAGCTTTTGACTATAGTAATGTGTATCGCCAGAAAGGATGGTTGATTCAGTTTGCCATGGGGTTATGGTTGAGATAAACCAGTGAAATAAAAGGCTTTTAATTATGGTCACGGGTGAGAAAAATAGCAAGAGAGAAATCTTTTGTCAGTGGTGCACTGCAAAAATGAGTGACTGTTTGGAATGATCATGGAAGGAGAAAGCTTTTGATTAAAGTTCATATGCCATGGGTGGGTAGTGGATGATTGAGTCCATGGTATAAAAAGGAAGAGGTTTTGATCATGGTCATATGAACCTCATAGATAACAGTCAATAAATATTCAGAGAAAAAGCTTTTGTACTTTTGACTGCACTTGCTTATATTGCAAGAATGGGTGGTTAATTTGGATGGTCCACGGCTGCATAGACAGAGAAAGCTTTTACTTGAGGTTTACACATCAAGAATGGATGGGAGAGAATGGTGATGATGGGAAGATATATTTGAATATGATCATATGAACCATTACAAGGAAAGGAAGATGAGTGAGAGAATGGGGGCAAAATTGAAATTGTAACTATGACAGTCAATACAAATGGACTTGAAATAAGAGTCAGGTGTGAGGCTAATGGCTATGCATATTAGTGATTTGTTGTTGATTGAATATCCCTTTTTCCTTCCCTCTGTGGAAATAGCAAACAAATTCACTGGTTTTCTTTTAATTTTCTCTTAGATTCCATTGAAGAAGGACAAGGATCCAATGGCCCGATTTCGGAACTTGCCCTCCTTCCAGAGAAGCAGCTTCTTGAAACACAAGTACCGGAACCAGGAGCATGCAAGGTTCCTGAGATTGGTACATGGTCTAGAGCCATCACTAGAAGAGTACGAAAAGAGGAATAGGCCACTTAAATGATTTGTAATTAATAGCATATTGTGATTCAAACCTGCCGTTGCAGTGTGTAAACTGTCAGTGAAAATATGGATGATTTGAGCGTAGGTCATAAAATGGGCCTTCAAGGATAATAGAGCAGTTTTGTTGCAAATATTACAGGGAAGTGAAAGGAGAAGCAGTATATTGTTTCGCCAGCTTGTGAATTTGATGAGCTGAGAGTGGCAAAATCGTTGTGTAGTTAATTTGTGAGTCATGCTCTGAAATTGGAGACTGTCAAGTCGATGGTTTGTGTGTTTGACTTTTTGGCTGGGTGGTTTGCATTTTGGTGTCCTTGGGGAAGAATTTCATTCCCTTTTCTCCACTTGACTCAGGTGTAAATGAGTACCTGACTTCAGAGCTGGGGGGATCAGGGTGCGGCACCACAGGTGATCAGCAGTAACTTTGTTATGTGTTTCAATTGTAGTTACATGTGTTGCATGTATGATGTGTATTGATCTGTGTGTTTGTATTATGAATGAAATGTAGAACAGTATGGCATTGTATACCAATTTCTTTTCGAGGTAAATAAACTCCATTTTCTTTTTAATAGTAAGAATTTGTTCCTTTTTTTTATATCCTGTGGATTATGATCATATAAGATCATATAAGTCAGCATCATCGACAGTATATGCAATTTTGTCCCAATTTTAGTACAGTTCTTTCTGGCTAAGATCCCACTGTAACATCTTGTTGTGATTAAAATACAGTGAAACTGAATTTTTTTTCTGTAACAGAACCATATTAACACAGCAGCTGGAACAACTCTTTTCACTTAAAGAGCCCAGGCTCACTGACCTCAGTCATTTCTTCCCTCATTTCTCATCTGATGGGATTGCTTATTTCCATTAAGAGAAAATGGGTCTAATTGCAATTATCCTGCTGAGATCCTGCCTGAATGAAAGGGCCATACTGGTTCAAGATGCAGGTAAATCATCCACACTAACATGATCCTCTCTGCTTGACATGCTTTTTGATTAGTGAAGATATAACTATACTGCATTTTTATTTTCTGTAGTTATGCCCCCTCCCTGTCTTGTCTGGTGGTTAGATTCTGTTGTGGCTAAGATCTTCCTTTTCTTATCTTCCAAGCGCTGGGATGTTAGTCAGCGACTACTGTAGGTGCTCGGGACTGATATCGTCATGTAAAATGTAGACTGATTTCTGTGGCTTTTTGAACCTGATAAGATATCATTATCACTGATTTTTGTGGCCTTTTGAACCTGATAAGATATCAGCCCAAAGACTGACTTGCACAACTAGGTGATTTGACTAGCATTTACTGGAAGCCATTCATTTAAGACCAGACTTGTACTCATAAAATGACATTGTGCAGTAAGAAGTTATTTAGGTGATGTATGCAATGACTGTCATGTGTGAATGGAAAGTGACCATGTACTTTTAACTTACTGATAAGAATCGTTAAGTGTTGGATGCAGCATGTGACTGCGTGAGAACTGAAGACTGGGTTAGTGCTGCTCATAAGATAGGTAAAGAAAGCATCATAGTGTTAATGAGCTTTACTCAATTTGATATGGTATCCATGTTGACACATACGGTCCTGCACCATGTTTATTAAAGAAAATTGTACCTTTTTACTTGTGAGCCTGGAAATTATACCAAGTGATTTGAGGAAAAAAAACAAAACGTGTACTTAATTCAAAGTTCAATATCTTCAAGAGTTTTAAAAGAACTGTAATAAAATTTTAAGCACACTATCAGACAGATGTGATCTATTATTGTTGCAAGTTTCAGTACATGTTTTTCACAGCAAACAAATGTAAAACCCATAATTGAAAATGGCATGCTGGGATCAGTGTGTTAGATATGCATGGGTGATGTTACTGTAAAATATGTGTTTTAATTTTTCAGCCATGATATAACCATAGAAGCTGGATAATTTAATATTGCAACATTAGCAGACAATATTCATCAGTTAAGGTGTGTGAAAGTTCAGTTGCATTAGGTTTTAATTACTGAGATTATTAAACAGTAAACATTTTTAGGGCCACCTGATATGGCACTTCAGACTGAAGCGGGTGAGACTGAAGCGGGTGAGTAACAGTCATATTGTATGATTTATGTATGCTTTGTAAACATATCTATCAGGGCATGACATAAGTGAGGGCCATTTGCATGCATGCAAGAGATAGCTAAGAGGAAGTGTTATACTTGTTTTGGGTAAGAGACTCTTAGTTGATGTATGAGTGATGTGTAAATGTATGGATGTAATCCACATGTAGTTACATAATAGCATTGCAGTGTATGAAAATGGAATTAAGTTAGATCACCTGTTACTATGGGGAGGTCATGTTGAAGGATACTGGCTTCGAGTTGAGAAAAAATGATGTTGCCTGTTTGATTACTTGTGGAAAAATGTTCTTTTATTGTGGAATGTCACATGAAAACTATAAATTATAATGTTTACTGTTATACGTGATGGAGCTGTTAAATATGGAGAATTTGAAAATGAATGTCAAAAGAAGACAAAAAGTGTTTTGTTGTTTGATACCATGTAAGCTGCAGTTTGCTTTCTTTGTGATAATTCATTGAAAAGTTGAATTAGGATGTCATATGTAAAAGATGCCAATAAAGGAATAGCATTTTATGAAATTTAGTGAGGAATTGCAAAGGACTGATTTTTAGATCCTAGCATAACTCTGTTTATGTAGTGGTCTTGTCCTCTATTATCTCATATCTTTCTATATATATTTAATGTTTCTTTTTCTATGCTCTTTCAGTAAACTTAGCCTAAATTCCTTCCATTCCACCGCACTTCCTCATTCTTATGCATTGGTGGCCAAATAAGCTGTACACAGTCTATAATTTATCCAAAACTTAGGAGAAATTGAAGTAGGAAACAGACGGTTCCTCCAAAGGATGAAACCAAGGCATTGTCATCAGCGCACACGCGCACGCACACACACACACATACACACACACACACTATTGAACTGACCAGACTTACTTGCACCGAAATATATTGAATTACTCAGAACAAATAATATTGAAATCCTTAAGAATGTATGCAAATTTGTAAAATGTTTGCTGAATGGCGATCCGTAGAATGATGAGATTTTTTATGTATCTTACCACCATTAATATTACCCTTCATATGTTTGATAAGCATAAATATTTCATTTCAATATGTTAGTAAGTATGTGCCCTCAATGTTCACCATTTTGAAATGTATTTTTCTATTTGTTTGCATTGCTCTAGTGCAGAACTCTGCAAAAGCTAATAAACAGAATTGAATGAATTGAATTGCAAGTTTTCATTTAAGCAAGAAGAGAAAACCTGTTTGATCAGGATAACAAGAAGAAATAGACAAAATGAAAAATTGAGTCATGGAGTTTTGAGTTGTGTGGTGAGTCTGCTCAGGGTAAACCAGATTTCAGGGATTTTCAGACCTTTGTGGTGTGCTCTTTCTTTAGCAAAGGCATGGAGTTAGAGAAGTCGTATACAGAGATGGCAAAATATCGAAATTTTACGGGAAACCAACAATTAGATTTTTTGAATAAAAAGCAGACATTTGAACAAGAAGTAGAATTAATCACAAAGCAACTTACAAACATATTGAATAAAGATCTTTATGTTGATCCTGGTTTCCTTAAGAATTGACTACTGGCTATTATCATCCCATTACATAAAGCTTAAGATTTTTTTTATTCTGGCCTGGTTCCATCTCTTGCAGACAAGAACACCCCTCTCCCTCTCAGTCTGGTTCTTTCTCCGAGTCACAGCTTCGAGGCAATATGAGCCTGTTGATCTGGTCACAGCAATACGTCATCACAGAGTTGAAAGACCGGTTAGCTGGGTCAATAAACCGGAAGTATTTTTTTTTTTGATAATGATATAAACTCTTTATTTATTATGATGATGATAGTCAGGAGTCAGGAAGCCTACTTTAATTTTGATTGTTTGCGGTCACTGAATATTAAAACAGTCTCCAGGGGCGTGGCTTGTATTGAGGTCTCGAGAGGGTCACAATCATCTGTAAAAAAGACACACTCGTAACGTGACTTTCTGACCTACAGAATTAGATAAGAAGACGGTTATGAAAGCAATTGAGATAATTTTACTCACGGCATTTTTACTTCCTTGTTATGTCATAGACAAACTGATACTGATACAAACATAGGATATTTGTAGCAAGAATATTACAGTGGACCTCGAATGAACCTGGTTAGATCATTGCCACAATAGGATTTTTGTCATTTTAACCGAGGTTTCTTTGAAAGCGAAATAAGTTTTTAGCCCTCTCCCCACCCGCCAAAAAAGTGTGTGTGTGTTGTGGAGAGGGGGTGAATAATAAAACATGTAATAAAGAAATATGCCAGTGTGTTATCTCCTTTGACATTCAGCCGTACTGAAGTATTGCGGGGCGTAAAGATTGCCAAAATTCTGATTCACCCAATGTCCATCCGTCTCCTTTAATACTTTAAACACTCACTGTGACATCTTTTTATGGCAGGATGTGTATAAAATACAAAACTAAACCGACCTTAGTAAAACCGTCCTAGTCTAGCTCAGCTCACCAGTTGGAACGCCAGACAGAGACCTTTCTCTTGGCACCTTTATAGCCTAATTGATCTAGTTACCAATAGCAAATTGAAAACCGTCTAAAGTGAACTCGCTTAAAATGAACAGTCAGTGTAAATGAGAAGATTCTTTGATCCCTAAAAGTTGTGCACTCTCTGTTGTCGGTAAATGTCAAAAGTGAAACATCTCTTCAAATAATAATTTAAAAAACCCCCCAAAAAACCTGGTCCTTTGGGTTCAAATTATTATGCAGTCTCCTGTATGGTGAATTCGACTTTCGATATTAAACCCAGGAAACTGCACTCTCGAGCGGTTCTTTTAATTTCTCACACAGTACAGTATACTAGAAATATTACATTTCATTCATTCAGCACAAGACAGACAGAGGGTCGTATATTCAGACAGACTCGCGGCGCATTCTCTCTATCATTAAAGGGCCGAAGAAAGTTGCAGTATCGAGGGCTGAAATGTAAACTGTGCGTTTATTTTTCTCTTAATTCACCGTACAATGTTTTCCACCAGTTGTTACATTAGTAGCCTGCCATGTAAGCTTATCAATCTGTTTTCATTTTTCCCCCTCTATCTCTTGTTACACGGACATCGTAAGCGCTGCCTCTGTGATCAATGAATCGTTTTGTTTGCTTGAGAAAATTGTGTCGTCCTCAATTCGATAACGCCAACGTACAACACGCGTCATGATCTGTACGGCGAAAAAAAAACAACAAAACGCTCCGCTTATTGCAGTCACTAAATACGCATCTGTAAACATAGGCCTATCTATTTGTTTTAGTTTTGTTCCTTTGAGCCATAAAGCCTCCCGCTAGTGGAGGGCTGCGCACAGAGATATTGGAGTAATGGGATCAGAAATCGAATACTTTGGCAGTAGTCTGGCACCTTACAATTGCGGGAACGGTGTCGATACAACCAGTGGAAACTAAAGGTACGTTTTTGCTTCTGCGATTTAGCCGCATGGGAGAGAGAACGGAGCTTCTAGCTATTGGTTAGAAAGTTTAGAATCTTTTGGGGTACACCAGAAATGGTAGCTCGGCAAAATGGTGGCCACAATCCACGGTTTCAAATTTGTTAGTGGAACATTTTATGAACGGCCGTGTGTCGGAAGAGGATGTGGCAAGGATCATCGGTAGTATGTACGCTGTTCTAATAAATGAAGTTAAGTACTGCAAATACCACTCGCAAGTCAGCGCAGTCTTTTCTAGCTCTTCTGCATCAGTGGCAGCCATCTTGGCTTGCTTAGAGACTGATACTTCTGTTGCTTAGAATCTCCAAAGCGACTGTTCACAGAATAAAAGAACCACCCCTGTCCTTCCCTCACGGGGATCAGACAAACGTAGTCTGTTGACACAGCCATAGCTTACCACCATCCCCTGCTTAGGACACTCTTGTTCAAAAGTCCTAGCTGTTTTGTACCTTACAAAACGCACTTTGGATAACAGAAACTTCTAATAACACACACACAGTGGCTTGGTCCATAGGTCGGTGTGTTAACAGGGTTCTGATGCATTTTGTTAATATTATTTCTCAAAAATACTCGAAAGCGTAGTGGACTGTGTGACACTGTTCAGTTATTCTGACAAGATAAGAGAATGGTAATATTCGCGGTTTTACTGTGCAGTTCATGATGATACAGCTTTCTTTACATCTTCATAATATGCATCGTGAAGTGCTTGCAAGCCTCGCACGCCTAACTTGTCACGCTAGTTGCGCAGCCTGATGAGGTCAATTCGTGCAAGATGTCATCTTTCTGTGCACAGATTCGAAGTCAGATGTTATGAACGATCGAACCTGTAGTACAACATCGAATACAGGTTCAAGACCGCGTAAATGCAGTATAATAATATGCGTCTTCGCGATACCTGTCATTATGACGTCGGTATTTGGATACCGTCACCATTATGTGTACGAATATTTACCGTCGATACCCATTAAAGCCCTAACTTCAATGGCCACTGAAATTAATGCAGCCACGAAGTTCCATCCCACAATTCCCACAAGGGCCATTTCGGACGGGCGATACCAATTAAAACTGTTGTCGACCCAGCCTTTCATTGGTTTGCCTACGACTAAGCTACTATCGGCATAAATATGGGGGAGTGAACTGGAAATTTGGGTGGGCGAGCTGGGTACTGGAGTTAGGACAGCACAATATTTTTCAGGCTAGTCTAGAGATATTCAACAGGATCTCGCCCACTAAAATTCTCAGAGCCGATCCTGTGATCCATAGTTTCGAGGTACTGTGCTGTTCGAGTTTGTGAGTAGAGTTGGGACGTAAATAAGCAACGAGCATGTAGGTCTTTGAAGTACATGAGATTTGCAGCAACAACAACAACAACAACAACAACAACAACAACAACAACAACAACAACAACAACTAGAGAGACAGCGTGACCATGTGGTTTGTGAGTCGTTCTCAGACTTAAGACTTGTTAAGTCTAAGGTTTGTGTGTTCAAAGCGTGGACTGGGTGGTTTACGTTGTGATTTCCTTGGGAAAGACATTTCATTCCTCTTTCCTCACTTGACTCAAATGAATACCTAGTTTTAAGGATTTTTTTCTTGNGCACCGCGAGCGACCAGCAATGACTTTGATATGTGTTTTATTTGTAAGATTATGTATGACGTGTACTGTTCTATGTGTTTGAATTATGAATGTATGTCATTGCATGGTATAGTAAACAAATTTCCATACGGGGTCAGTAAATATCATATTTTTCTTTTTTTTAAAAAATTTAGCAACAACAACAAACAACAACAACAACAACAACAACAACAACAGTAGCAGCAGTAGCAAAAACAACAGTCACACAACAACAACAACAACAACAACAACAACAACAGGAATGGAACATTACCACGCAAACCTTTTGAATAACAGGGAAGGTGTCGCCTGAAAAGGAGAGCGGGATAGAGGTGTGGCGTGAGTCAAGACTAGTCTAAACGCAGGGCCACTGTTTACAGTCTAAAAACTGCAGGAAATTACAATCCGTGATGTTTAGCCCAACCGTTTCCTCATTACATTTCCGATTCCATCGACTGCTTCCAAGTGATAAATAGTATTAATTCTGTTCAACCCAAACACTATGAGAGACTGGTGTCAAACAAGGATGTGTGCTATCACCTTTCTTTTTCATTTGCGTCATTAATTAAAGATTACGAAAGTCACCGGGCAAAGAATATGGAGAAGACCTTGGAAATGGAAATGGAGATGGAAATGGAAATCAACTATTTGACCTAGATTTCGCTGCGGAAAGCGACGGGATCCGTGAAAACATACAAAAGTGTACAAAAGAACTCAAGTAGAACAAAAAACTTCCAGATTTTGCGACATAATGACAACATCCCAAACTGACATGAAATGACACTGAATGATGAAAAAGTAGAACAAATAAGCAAGCAAGCAAGCACACACACACACACACACACACACACACACACACACACACACACACACACACACACACACACGATACTTACCTGGGAATCAAATAATATTAACAGAAAAAAAAATGAGCAAATAATAGGGTGCATTGGTAACGCAGAAGCTGCATTTGGCAGAACAGCCAAGATTATGAAAGCGAAGAACATCCAAACTGACCACCAAAATAAACAACAGACACAACGGACCGGCCAAAGAAAAAAAAAATCACAATTGGAGAACACAGATACAAAAGACTTTAAGTAAAATGAATATCTCATGACAGAGGCAGAAACGCTGGAGGAAGACAGTAGCCTATGGAGAAAGAGATCTGCCTAGTGTGTCACCAACAGAGAAGTAACTGAGTGCTATGTGCAAATAACATCCAACATCCAGTTAATTTTTACATTTGTTCACTCCATCCACTCCACACCACTCGACCATCAATTATATCCTCCCACCTATTTTCCTCCTTCCCTTCCTCCCTCCCTCCCTCCCTCCCTCTCTGTCTGTCTGTCTGTCTGTCTGTCTCGTGCATCTACACCGACGGTATATAATATACATGTATACACTGTATATAATGTAACATTCTTCGCATAATCATAGCCCTAAGCTAAGGATCTCCGTGACACTGGCTAATATAGAGATGATTGATTTCATTTCCAGTTGGAAAGCCATGCACATGTCAGTGAACATCAAGATGTGTCACAATAAATGCTGCATTTAAACTTTTTTTTTTCTACGGGCTTGTCATAGCTGAGCATCGGCTTTGTAAATTTAA
>JAWQUT010000331.1:59934-81025 GCA_033807755.1 Ellobium chinense
ATATATAATGAATTTATTTTTAAGAAATGATCGACATTTCGTGTCTTAAAACTTTTTCAAGACACCTTTGTCATCATTATCATCATCATCATGATCAATGATCATCATCATCATATAACAATTTTGAATTTAAGAACTGCTAGAACAGATGTGAAAATATTTCAGAGATATCTATTATGATACAAATCTTATATAGCAAATTTTCGACCTTAAAAGATTTCTTCAGGTATTTCTACATTGCACTGGTAGTTCTGAATTTAGATAATGATGCAGAATAACAGATATAAAGAAAGTTTAAAAGGTCAGACGTAAATACTGAGTTACGTTTACAGCATCTTAAAACAGCATCAACACCATTATCGTCATCATCATCACCATCGTCACCGTCACCATCACCATCTCATCATCATCATCATCATCATCATCATCATCATCATCATCATCATCATCATGATGACCATCTCATCATGATGATGATGATCATCATCATTTGTTTCACACAAAATAAAATATAATAGCGTCCACCAGTATCGTACTATACAATTTTATTTAAATTACAAAAAGAAGCACACAATAAGAAAATGTCAAATAATCATCATCATCATCATTATGAACATCATCACCACCACCCCAAATACCAAAAACAGCATCAGCAAAGCTCGGCGCAGTTAATTTGTGTCTGGAAATACTTTGCACCAACTATATCTTGATCTCCTGTTTAATTTGTTTTTCCACCTAATTAAACTTTGGCATCTTAGACACGTAAGGGTCCGTCCGAAAACGATATTATTATGGGTGTCTTTCGCGAGTACTAAAAAGTCAAGTCTCTTGGAAATTACTTATCCGACATCTACATCTACACAAGACGTTCTTAATATGGCCACAGGGACTTGAAAGTCATTGTTTCAGTTTCTGGAGTTTATTGTTTATACATCAGGTGGTCTAAACACCTTTCCATTCATTAAGTCCAACAAAAGTAGATTTTTTTGTCTGGGGAGTCAGATGTTCATTCATATCGACCGTTTGATTTAATCAGCTTGTTTACCCGAGAAAAAAAAAAGGGTGGGGGGGTTGCTATTTAATCAGTTGACCGATTGACCAAGAAATGATGGTTACATCATACAGTGGTTTTACTGTAGTCTGTGTGTTTGTGGATGTGTGAATGAGTCCTGTCTAGTGAATGTGTGAATGACTCCTGTCTAGTCTACCAAATTACATGAAATTCGAAGAAATGGGCTAATGAGATCTATGGACTCAGGTGAGAAATTTGACGGTGACTGAAATTTAAGAGGTAAAAGGAATGGGTGGTAAAACAAAAGAAAGAAAGAGAGAGAGAAAGAAAGAGAGAGAGACAAAGAAAGAGAGAGAGAGAGAAAGAGAGAGAGAGAGAAAGAGAGAGAGAGACAGAGAGAGAGAAAGAAAGAGAGACAGAGAGAGACAGACAGAGAGAGCAACAGACAGACAGACAGACAGAGACAGAGATACAGACAAACAGACAGACAGACAGACAGACAGACAGACAGACAGACAGACAGACAGACAGAGACAAGGAGACAATGATAGACAGAAGGAGAGAGAGAGAGAGAGATGGGCAAGGGGAGGATGAAAGACGCACTAGGGTGAAGAACAAAACAAGAGCTATCAGACTACCTGAAGTTTGTAAAAAAACTACATGTTCACCCTAATTAGTGGGAATCTGACATTTCGATGTGGTTCAGACAACTCACCTCCTTTTACAAGACGTCGTGTTACGTTGACAATCAATAGTCTGAACCAAAACATGGTAAACGTTTTTATCATATAAACAGGGCCTATTTCCAATGACATATAAGTGTGTAATAATTTTTCGCTATGTTACACGTTACATAAATTTGATCTTGGACCTGCCTACAAATACTTTTTCATTGGAGGCCTTGGAAACCTCTGGGGATATGAAAATGCGACGTTGTTTGTTTTGTGTCTATTTTCACTGCCGTTAGGTTTCCATCCGTCTAGATTTGCGAAAATGGATGGTCAACCACAGTTCATAAATATTAAAAGTACTTGAAATGTTACAGTATTTCTGCGGTCTTAAGATTCATCGATGCTTGTCAGTTGTTTGGATCTACTTTGTGTCGCATAATTGCGCGGTTCATTCAGTTATGTTGTGAGTAATGTGTCTCAAACAGGACGAGGATCAGTCCAGGGTCAATGTCACAATTAAAAAGTTCATGTTTTAAAATCATTATAGTTGGAGTTCATGTGATGCAAAGGATCTGAAACTCGTGTTTGTTTGGTATCAGATTTATGAAATTCGTTACACATTTCATAAATCTGATGTCAAACAAACACTCATTACAGATCCTCTTTGCATGTATCTCTTCCGGAAAGTAGTAGCCAATGAAACACCGTTAAGGCAATTCGTAGGCTTTTCCAGTCATAAGATGCAGAGTCCCAATAACCTCATTTTTACTACTGCCGTGAAATACTATTTTTTATTTTTTTTTGAAATTCTGGCCTGATACATGGGCGTAGATTTGAGTGGGCGCAAGACTAGAGCCCAGCCCCAAGCATACAAATATCTCAATATGTCTTTCACAGCTGTTTGTCTTTGCCTGTCTGTATTTGGTGCTCCTAGGTTAGGTAAACGCTACTCCACCTCCAGACCTCTCGTGTCTCTCATCTCGCCCTCGCCGTGTCTCCGTCTCGCTCAATTTCTTCACGCGTGGTTCATCATTTTTCCTGTCACTCACCTCCACCACATTTTATTCGTTCCCGGTGCTCCCACCCCATCTTTCAGACTGTGATCCAATCTTCCTAGGCACTGTCCCATGAGCAAATTGCGGCTGCCTTCATCTTTCATCGCCATTTAAAAACAGAAAAATCCGTGAGGCAAGCATGTGGCAATGTCCTTCAGACATCTTTTACCACACTTGATACTTGAAATATTCGCTACGCCTAAAGCCATACTGTGAGAAATGTTATCAAAAGAGTAATCGATACCTAAGCCCACACGATGCTCATTCTCTCAAATGTCCCATTGCAGTATCGTAGCATCTTTAAAGTGATTACGGTTTCAATTTCCATAAACAAATACAAAATTATTATCGAGTACTTAGATAGACGATCGTCTCTCCGATTCAACGCCGTTTCTAAGAGCAGTTTGGCATGCGCAGAACATAATAAACAAACTGACACCAGAGCAACAATCCTTTGGTCACGTGAGGGTACTGAAAGTACCTCTTTCAAAGCTGGGATTTTATCGAATTCATGCAAGATCTTAAGAAAGTATAGGTAGAAAATGCTTCATGAAGGAATAGCCGATTGGGCTAACAATGACTAACAAGAGGGTTGTATACAATCCAGTTCTTTCTCTAGATAAGACGTTACACGTCAAACTTGTCGATATTATGAAAACAATTTAAAGTGCGCCGTCGAGAGAATGATAAAAAAATTAATTGCATAATTTGCCATCATACAAAATCTTCAATATGAACTCAAACGCACCCAGGATTCAGTTATTTAAGACTTGATGGAAGTACGGGAAATTGTGTTTACAGTTCACCACGGCAAAGCTGGGAATGGCTCCTGCCATAAAAACCTATCTTGTGGCTAAATAAGGGAACATCCAGACTAAAAGAGTCTTCCGTAATTTTCTGAAACGATGCGGAAGTGGCGGCACGATTTATAAATTGATTGGCAATGTCTTGGAGCGTGGGGAGGGGGTAAGTGGGTGGGGAAGGGGAGATGGAATTACCAAAATTTTCTATTTCTCCCCCATTCTACATTTGCAACAATGTCATCCTGACAAAACTATCGAATTTTATGAAACTTATCCAGTGTGCCCATAATTAGCACGTCAACTTTTTTTTCCTTTGGCCACTTTTTCTGGCATACCTTTTCCCCTCTGAGTGGATGTATGTTCCTAGAGTAAGTTAAATGTAAAATTTAGTGCTGTTTCAAATCTCGTAGTTTTGTGCAACATTCCGGCATTGTCCATGATAGCCCTCATCATGCATACCTGTGTGTTGCCATTATCAGCCCGGGGAAAGAAACGCATGACTTTAGCGGAACTAAAGACGCAGCCTTTGAATTACAAGTCATTGATAAACAATTACACCAGACAGGCCTAAGCGAAAGTGAGTTTGTGTGTGGGCGGTGAGGGAGGAGCCAGGGAAGAAAGTCATGCTACCCCCATTATCCTACGCCAACGTTCCTTAAGTAACTATTCGGCAAAGTGCCGACGAGTCTTAACGTTTTAGGAAGCCAAATTTCACGAGCGGCTCTTGGAAGACGAGGGTAAAACCCCCTGGAGATGGTCAGTAATGGCATTCTTGATTCTCCTTCTCTCCGCTTGTTTACAGCTGAACGGCGGGCCGTAATGAAATAATGTCCTCAGCGAGGAGGGCATCCATACTTAATGAGGATGAGTTTGGTTGGTTGACGAACTCACTGACCGAAAGTGACCAGTCATGAGGGAGTGACCCTCGGTGAGGGGAATGTGGTATCAGGATCAACTGTGTAGGGTTAATGTATCCCCGGGTGTCCATTTTGTTGACAATGTGTCTGTCCAAAATATCGAATTAATATTCTCTAAAGTAGTTGGCTAGATATGTGTGAATGGAAGGTTTTACAGCAAAGACGTGAATGACCTATGATATACGACTCTCTGTCATTCTGTCAACAGTATATCCTAGACATTGTCACTTGTTCTTGCGGTGGGTCATCCGTTCAATGACAAAATCTAGAAAGAAATATCTGCAAGCTTATATTCGTCCACTAGAATTACTTAGTATATTACCTCCTCATAGCGCACATAGCAACTTGAATTGGCCAAATATTGCAGAAATCTTTTATTTTCGCGAGCTAAGTTTTGGCAAAAAGTCGGAAATGACTTTTCACCAAGATTTAATTTTCCCGAGCCAATAATGAAGGTTTTCTCATATGAAGAGCATTTTTCTAAAACTCAGTAAATGCACTTTCGCTGAAAAAAAGAATGAGTTGGTGGTGTATTCAGATATGCATATCTGTGTTAATTCATTCAAAACTTAACTGAGCTCAAAATCTGCACTTCTCGAAATTTTACGTCAATTGACAGTAAATAATAACATATGTGTGAAGAGCAATTGCCTTAATGTTATTCCCCTTTATTTCAAAAATATTCAGAGACCACATACCGATTTTGGAAAAAACGCTTTTCATATGAGTATTAGGGCATAATTCTGGTGCAATCCGAAGAGACACTACAGGACTGCCGATAACCATATTTGGTAGTCTTTCTTTTCTGATCGAGAAACATGCTATTAAAGATAATGTCCAATTTACGAGGAGCTGTGACCCGAAATAACAGCAATGCTTTTTTCTTGAGAGTTACTGACTCCTTTACAAATTTTACCACCAAAAAGTTGTTTGAACATGTTTGAACGGAACTCTTTTTCGTGGGAAGTAACTCTCGCGAAATTCCGCAAAATTTGAATCCTCCCGGAAAGAAACTACTTATACTATAGTTGGTCAGTAATGTCACGTGCCACAAGTAAACGGGACGCTTTTGTACAAATGGACTTGATTAATTGGCCAACTCAGTGCACGTGACCCCGTGGTCTGTGGTCCCGTTTACCTTCATCTGCCACCAGTAACCTTGGACGGCTCAAGTTGGTATGTGCACGAAGGCCTTCTTACATGACTAGTGATAAAAAATTCATACCTTCGTAAACATTGACGAGCCAAATTAGCACCTCCCTCGCCCGTAATACAGCAATGGCTTCTGAGTTCAGGAAGCTTGATTGGCTTCTCCAGCGTGTCCCCAAGGGGTTTGCATGAGAGGCTATATCACCGCAAGCGACCACGGGTGATTGACACTGATAGAAAAATAATTGCATCAAAGAAGACCTCACGTCCGTAGTGAATCTTGTGTGGAAAACGTGTTTTCAGTCTTTCCTGGCTCACTCCCTTTTTAGAAATCTGTCTCAGACTATTGTGTCAGTCTCGCTTATCTGAGGATCTCCAAAAAAGAGCCAGAAGACTTATCCTGGTCGTCTGTGTAAAAGTGGTCTCTAATATTAATAGAAAATATAAGGAGAAATGATAGTCGCGACCCAGAGCCTAATGTACACGTATATCCTGTTTACTCGTTGTAAACACGCTGGTCTCAAATCCCTATTTTCTATGTTTTTAAAAAAAGATAAGCTCGAGCAGCTCACAAACCGAAGAGTGTTTTTCCAAAACTCAGAGAATTCTGAATAGCTCTAACTTTATATTGATTCTTTATGGAAATAGTACGCTCTCTGGTGTCATCAGTTGTCAGTTTTCTATGACAATGTCCCTAATAAAATAAGGCTAATATGTGCATAATGTTGTTGACTATCCATCAACCCTGTGACCAATTTAGATCAACTTTGCAATTCTAAGCTGTCTGAAATTGTTGTTTTAACTGACTTAATTTAACATTCCCAAGGGCTAAATAGCCCAAATCAGAGAGGTTTTTATAGTGTGTATGGAAGGAGGGAGATGTTGGTACGGGTACCTGATTTGCTCAGAGTTCTATTTACCCCTCTTTTTCCTTTCCTTCTTTCCACTCTTTGTCGTATCCTCCTGGGAACATGATGAATTTATTACCTCCTCCCTCTTCTCCATCTTTTCCCCCTTAGTGGAT
The DNA here is from genome assembly GCA_033807755.1 of Ellobium chinense. NCBI lineage: Eukaryota > Metazoa > Mollusca > Gastropoda > Ellobiida > Ellobiidae > Ellobium > Ellobium chinense. The sequence continues at coordinate 66,566 of JAWQUT010000331.1, forward strand.
CTGTATGTAGATCTATAGGGTTGAAAGCATTTGCGTATTTTACGTTGACTTGATTACGGTTGATTAACACACAACTTAACATCTGCCTCCTGAGACGCAGAGATGTTTACTCACGACAGAAGAATTCTCTGAGGAACAATGGAATAACGATTCTCTCTGGAGGAAAATGGACCCGCATTCACCTGCTTCAACCGCTCTAGGATTAAAAGAAAGACATACCTGCAGTTCATGTTTTGTTCACTGTCTTTCCACTATTCCATTCATAAATAAACCAGCAAGAAAGAGACTTGTGTCAGGCAGTGAAATCGAAGTCTCAGATTGCAGCAACTAGTTGGGATCTTCAATACCGTCTGTTTTAATCGTGATTATGTCCTGGTAGTTGTGATTTGAATAAACCCAGAAGTAAAAGACTTGTTTCAGCCAATGAAACTTGATGTATTAGTTTGCATCATCTAATCAAAACCGTCAGTTTAATTCTGATAATTCTGTTTAATTCTGATAGTCTCTTGGAAGTTAAGATCTGAATAATACCGGGCTATGAGACCTGTGCCAGCCGTTAAAGCCAATGTTTCAGATGGCATGAGTTAGCCAGTATCTTCTTTTTATCAGAATATTTGAGGTTGGTTGGCTCACAGAAGCTGTATTCCAACTTCTTTATTTAAGTATTCATTTAAAATACAAGACAAGGTACTTACTTGAACTCTCACACAACCACTTAACAAAAACAACAACAACAAAGTTATTTTCATTTAACTGTCTGAAATTTAAGATAGAATTTAATTTCCATGAGTGATAAGACCCGCTTCTTCCAGGCCCTCTTTCGCCGTAAGTTCTTAATGAGAATGATTCTTGTGCCAAGATTTTCAATATCACGGGGCCTTTTTTTTTACTGACTAGGTTTTCGAGAGCCCCCCTTTCTTACACCCTCCACCGATGCATGAATACAAACAAATCAGTCTGGTCATCTCAACCGGGTGTCTGGTCATTCACATGGCAACCGGAGTACGTCTAGATCTAGACTCTCGGATTTTTTTCACAGTTTCTTCATGAAATCTAAACTCTTCACAAGGAGGGCACAAAGGACAATCCCAATGCTGCCCACCTCACAGGCCAGTGCAACAGGTCACCGTTATAGGTCATTACCACACTGATGCACTATGAAAACGACCAACATTTTTTCAGTCCTGGAAAATGTTGGACTCTAGCTGGTTCTTTTAGTTGATTTCATAATTCATTCTGAGATCTTAATAACTGAGCATGACAGGTACTCCGAATGTCTCATGACCATGACAAGTCTAGCACAGCTATGGGTTTAGATATTAAAAGGTGGGTTTCATGCAGCAAATTTACTATTATCGGCTCACGTACAGAATTACGTACTTTGCAGAGACATTACAAAAAATCACCGGAAATCTGGTAATGTTGTTGTCCAGAATAATATCAAGATGCAGCTTCCAGAAATTGAATCAGCATAAAGTTCTAAAAAGACGTCATTACAAATCACTCACGGTATTATGATAGTTTGCAGAGACATGGCAAAACTGTCATTGGAAATCTGGTAATTAAATTGTGGAGAATATTGATTATATTCAGTTGACAGAAATTAAATCGGTATTAAATTCTCATAACGTCATTACAAATCCAGATCAGGGTTTCCCCCAGGCACTCACTGACCACTCGTCCATGTGGGGGCGTGCCTGCGTTCAGCAGCTTGTTTGCTCATCTTACAGGTCCTTCAATTTGACGTTAGAGGCGCATCCACAGAGCAGACCTTTGATCGCCATCCTGGGCTGTGGGTTTAATCAAGCCGGAGGGCATATCTCTAGAGAAAGACGCCATTGTATCTAGATCATGTTCAAGGTTTCACGTCTCCTGGTCGTTTTTCTCCACTGAATCAGATCCAGACTGCTTTCATCACATCAGTAGTGCATGTATCAGTTCTTGAGTACTCGATACTCAGTCCCTTGTGTTTTTGTTGTTGTTGTTGTTCAGGTACTGGAACAATCGATCGTTTTTGTCAAGTATCGAATTCTTTCCGTCCATTAAGGTCTTGGGAGCTTACAGATAAATATTTCAAGGAATCGAAGAGAAATCTGACATGTTTCTAACATCTCCTGTTCTCATCGCCTAAAAGCATAAATCAGTATACCGCTGTTGGTTGTCAAAGTCAGGCCATTACACTGTCGATTTGAAACAACTGCAAAAGCCAAGATTTTTTTAAAAAATCATCACTCTTCATATGGAAAAATCTGAAGAGTTCAGCTTACCATTTGTGCATCTCGAGTATTATTATGAGTTTATTTTAGAAGTATGAAAGTGTCTGGTTCGACAAACGTTAATATGAAGAAGCAATGATTGCTGTAGATGCTGTCTTTTATATTTGTACTGGTTAATCACCTTCTTACATTTCTTCGATCGTCGAGCTTGCTATAAAATCACTGAATCTGCAGTTTCCAATCATGACACGAAAATTGTAAGCATCACTATTCGACAACACGAGAAAGTTCTCGATACCGATTAGATTCTTTAAAATGAGGTATCGGCTCGGGATTATTCATTTATCATGGCCCAGGGCCAGACGTGCTAACGACCGGTCCAATTCAAACCATGTGCGATTTAGTTCTATTTCTTGTGCCTGTGGGCGGAGCGGCCGTTGTAGAAGAAAGACATACCCGTACGTCAATAATGTCGTCAATAATGTCGGTTGTCCGTGTATCTAAGAACTTAATATATGAAAGATGACAAATAAATCCCGATTAATGCCAAAAACCTACTTTACTTAAAACAAATCCGGATTGATGCTAAAAACCTTCATTATTTGTCTTATTAGGGAGGAAACGGGGAAATTGGAAGATCCAGAGCAAACCTACCGTCTTCCGTCAAAATAGCTTATCGTGGGCGAAAACAATTTTTTGTTTGAAAAATTCAGCAATGCTGTTTAAAAAAAAAAACTCTTAGTTTCCAGAAAATTCTTCCCTAATTTCTGTTCTTACATCAAGGGCGTTAACTATTTCGCATTAAATATTTATAGGAAGGCGAGTCCTGATCAGTGCTTTTGGCGGGAAAAGCAAAATAAGCCCTTTTGTCAAAAGACGTTGGAAGGGTTCTAGGACATCCTAGAGTTATCGCCCCTTCTTTATAGGATAATCAGCCGGGCATCACTTCCTTTAATGGCTAGACCCTTTTTTTCTAGGCCTACCTGCTGTTGAAAGCTTTTGAAAACAGTTTGGTTTCATTGAAGGTTAACAAACTTTGTGCAGGGCTGGTGCAGAATGCAGAACTGTTTTTATTTTTTCTACATTTCATCCTATCCTAGAGTTTCTCATTGTTTAAAATAGGAAAAACTGGACCTTGTTTGAATTACGGCTTGTGACGTTAACTTTTATTTATGTACAATGCATAAAAGTCCTGGAAATTATACATATGCGCAAGTCACCTCGAAACAAAAATGTGCAAAAAGAGTTTCGCGGTTCCTCAGAGGATAAAGAAAATAATACCTTTTCCATGTACCTGAAACAGTTCGCTAAAAATGCCATAAATTAGCCTGATGGTTACATTAATTTAGTCTACTACGCAATACCATACGAATAACGAATACACGGGTGGTAAGTGTGTCAGGACTGAATGAAACATTAAGCCCTAAAAAAAACCAAAGGCCCTAACTTAGAGCTTGTTCACGACCAGACCTTTCTTTGCCAAGCCAAGTATCTACTCAGTGCACGAATGTTATTAATGCTGACTGTGGATCGATGTAAGTAGGAGAAGTGAATGAGTATCACCATGATTAAAAGCGACAAGGGTAGTCGTTGCGGTGGTTTCACGAGTCTCTGAGCTGCTTGCAAGACGTCGTGTCTCACAGCCACACAGGAATATAGCCCAGTCTACAGGAGACCCATGATTCATAGGTTTCAGATCTCTAATAGTAGTTCTCTTGAACCACAGGTCCGATTACAAGAGTGGAACAATCGACACATCTAACTAGATGACCATTCAGTTTATCTGGGGGATAGAGCACAGTGAATAGAGTTTGACTGTATTGTGAGCGTAAGTGAAAAGAAAGTCTGCTGTCTCGGCATTGAACTCGGCTCATCTAACTGTAAGGAAACCTGGCATTAGGGATGGGCAAAAGTTCAAGATTCGTAGATTTGCGAATCCGCATTCGTTTAACACGAATCCGAGGAACCCGAATCTCAAATTTCTAAGCAGATCACGGGGACAGTCAGTATAATGAAGGGAACTGAGACCCTGGATGGAGTATGTTCGAACACGGACTACGAAGTTGAAGATTCGACTCGTTCTAACCTCGATCATTTAATTCATCGAATCCGATCTTGACTCAAAGATTCAGCGAACACGAATTTTGTATTCGAACATGCCCAACCTTCCCCAACATGACATGTCGACATCTGAGGAATGATTCTGAATTTAATTCGATCCCGTTGATCAGTCATGTGTGGACGGTCACGAGATCATCAACAACTCCTCTGCTGTTCTCTTTATTTGTCATGTTTTTGTGTCCTTGCCTTCTTGTTTCCTTCCTTCCCTCGTCATCCCGAATGATAATCTTGAGCATCTTTCACAACAATGGTGTTGGTTTCAGCTTCCAGCTCTGGCTAGATGAGTGGAGGGTGACCGGGATGGGGCCAGAAGGGGATAGAGGGAGGCGTGACAGGAGGGTTCTAGGGTGACAGTGTCGAAGTAAGCAGGCGAAATAGACTGGGCTTGATGGAAGCCACGGAAGTTCAGAGAGACGAGAGAAGCAGAGACTAGGAAGAGAATAGCCTGGCATCAGATTGATCAAACTAGACAAAGATATAGTAACTGTCTTAAAACCCAGACTTTCTTGAAGTCAAGGGGCACAGACTTAAGCACCTTTTCTTCCCCCATGCTTTGAATTCCTTTCAGATCAGTTTAGTGGCAGTTTTTTTTTTGGCTTGCTTGCAACAGGCCTTGTCTTTTAGTTGGAGAATCCCTACGACTCTACGATTTTCCAGTGGTATTGACTCTATAACAGCTCCACAGCTCATTTAGCATGTGCCATTTGACAAGCCAATATACTAGTGACTAGTTCAACTAATTCACTGAACTTCATGTGTCTTTAAAGACATAAAATGAAACAAAAACAAACAAAATATTAGACCTACCATTTGTCATTGGTGGGAGCCCTGCTATCTGCTCGAAGTGTGTATGTGTGGGTAAGGGAGAGGGAGTTGAGAGCAAGCGGTTGGTTTAGACTTAGACCACTTTGAAATAAGTCATACCGACAGTTTCAGAGGTATAAGTAGTCTATCTCCGGTTACAACACACGAGGTAACCCCAGCGTCTGGTCAGTGCAAGCAATAATTAACATAGCCTAGCAATTATTTTTGACCACTCCCTCTTATTCCCATGATTGCCATCTAGTTGACGCCCATTGTCTCTCTCTCTCTCTCCTCCCCCCTCTCTCTCCCTCTCTCTCTCTCTCTTTCTCTCTCTCTCCCCCTCTCTCTCCGGTATCAAATGGTTAGAACGTAACGTTACCAAGAACAAAGAAGTGATGATGTCTCAATATTCTGAGTACTTCAGTCGAGATATAATGAATGCGTAAACATGCGCACCGCGCGTGTCAGTGTTAGACAATACTGCACCATCATTTTACACGGGACCAAGCATTGGGTGTTCGACGTGAAGTTAGTCAATAGCGTCCATCAGAAGTCAACAGTCAGTCTCCGTACTTCTAATCCCTTAATGACCGTTGCGAGAAGTGAGGGAGGGAGGACAAGAACTCCCAGAGGACTAATTTGATGCCATCAGGCGGTCAGGGAGTCTGACAACACCAAAAATGTGGGTTGGGATAGGTCTGAGGAACACCCTCGCATAGAAGGATCCAATGCAAGGTGGCTTGTAGTATCATGAGGTGAGCCATTCCAAAGAGTTTGTCCTCGTGAATTGGAAATGACAGTTGCATTATTATTAAAAATAATGATTATGAAGTAAGGACTCATCGTTTTAAGATCATGATGAGGATGAGTTCACTTTAAAGAGAAGGGAATGACAATGAAATTTTATGTGCAGTTAGCAAAATTTAGTCATTTTAGAATCCATTTGCTGAGTGCAAGTGATAAGAAATGAGTTGAATGTATGTGTCGTTTATTTCTCTGAGAATCATTATAATTACACATGGCAAAACCACGAGGTGATTCATGCAGCTGTCACTGATGGAAAGAAAACACTTACAGGTTGCACTGAGGATAATGCTCTTTTCCCTGTGATAGGCACAGATAAAGAAGGAAGATGCAGATCACGTGGAGACAAAATAATGAAGGACATTTCAATACGTAACTCTGATATCATACCACATAAATAAAAAAAAAATATCAGCTTTTTGGACTTGCTCGTGTACGAACACATCCGTTTGTCAACGAGGCATCGGTGCATGAATAAAAAAGACATTTAGCAGCTCACGCCCACACAGAATTATTGGAAGCTCACATACACACATGCATAGAAAAAGTGAACTTTGTTTTAGCACTGACAATGATGCTTTAGTTGCATAGTTACAATCCGGTGGGCTGCATTGCACTGATAAATGGACGTAGTACTGAAACGAAGCTGCGGAAATTAAAGATGTCGTCGGATGTTCTCCGAATGTTTGTTGCCTAATCGAAACAAGTTGTGGGATGCTGTCTACATATCAAATCAACCAGATCTATCTGAAAGTTGCTCACTGAACCCGCATCCCTAATGTTCATCATATAAAGAAATTAGTTTTGGGTTCTTTGGTAGTCTCCAAATAAGACAAAGACTCTAGAAAACTGAAGAAACCGTCAGAAAACGAACAACCTCTTTCATCGAGAAAACTAGTAAGCCCACAAATCTCACGCTGTTCGTTTGTGACCAAACTGCGTTTCGAAATACAGCATTCGGTATCCAAGAGTAAAATTTGCGTCATACGTTCTTGTACTAGTTGGGAAAACCGAGTATTAACTAAGGAGACCACTTTCTATGCGAGCTGTTCTTGGCATTGTTATCATTTAAATCCATGTCCGGTTTCTTGTTTTTGTTCTCGATAATGAACCCCCTACGAGCGAACTCGCTATGTGTTTAATCACACACTTAAAGCTTTATAGATATTTCCACTCAAATCAACATGCAAAAACTAGAAACGCAAACCACCCACACTTCCAACAGATTATTTATGACATTCCTGCTCTGCCGTACGCGTTTTCCCTCGATACTTCCTGCGGAACCAATTGGTGCGTCATGCATGATGTCACAAGTCCACCGAAGCCCACTTAAACCTTCCGTTTTGGACATTCTTCTTTCATTCTTTCACTTTCATGATGTTGACAATGGAAGAAAACTTTCATTTCAGCTGTTGGCAGTGACATTTTATTTTACCATTTCATTTTTAAAATATCAGTTTTTGTTACCTTTTTATCTAACATTAGCGGCTCATTTTGCAAAGTTCATTCTTAGATCTCATTAACCGAGTATATGAAAGGTACTCGCAGTATTTATCCAAGCTATAGGTGAGTAAATATGCATCAGAACCAGTTAGATTTTGAAGTCCTGGGCAGGAACAAAATTACCTCAAATTTAAGGCCCTATCGCTCAAGTAAACACAAAGACCCCACACCCCCTAGGAACAATTAGAAATTCAGTTCTGTAAATGCGTGGTAAGGTTTAATGTAATCTAAGTCAACAATTACTTTCCAACCATACAGTGCCTTTTAACACGAAATCAAGCAACTCTTCCCCTTTTCATGAACAGTTCCTGATATTATAAGGACTATTTAAAATTGCATATCCTAATCCCATTTGCCAGTCTAGTCGCCATTTCCATGATTGAAACCCAGTGAGATATTCATGTCATGTGACCAAAGTATTAGACAATCACTACATGTCTTCTCTCGAGTCTCACTGTACATTCACTTTGACAATAAGGAGGTTCTATAATTTAAAACGCTCTCCCTTTCGTAATACAAGCATTTCGAAATGTGGCTCTCTCTTGGCCATGACAAACTAACCGAGAACACGTCCCTGTCGACAAGCCGTAGCCGGAAAGAACCGCTCAATGTCACCAAGAAGTCTCCAGCGAGCGAACTAGGTCTAAGTTGAGATCAAAGTGGAACTGCGAGACCTTTAGCCGGAATAACATGTCTATATGGATCTCCTCGGCTTTTTTTCCCCCATAAGTTGAATAACCCATCTATAGAGAGACTCTATGGTAATTATATATAATTATTATCAAGTCATGTTATCTTCATCTTAAGAGCCATCACTGGCAATGCCACTTACCTGTTTCAGAACTGAATTAAAGCCGCTGTCCCTGTTCCAGTAAATTAATACATTTAGATCTATATTCTACTTGTAATTTTCTAAGACGAAAATAGTAATGTGTGTGTGTGTGTCATTTTGTCTCTTTCAACCATCTTGTCCTTGGAAGCAATTATAGCCCTACGGCCACACATTTTAATGGACTTTGCGACAGTCTCAAGTCGCGCTTGCCTCTCTTTCTACTGCTACTGCATGACAATCCAACTTGCCACCCACACAATCTCTTCTACAGAGCCAAATCACCGTACCATCTTGGAGGTGTTACTGTACCATAATTATTTTAACAGTAATGTGTTAAAATAGAAGTAGCATCCACGAACCCTTCGAGCCAAGCTAAATCATTGGCGTCTGTTCCTCATTACAAAGTCTGAACTGCTTGGAAGGTGTTATTGCCATCAAGCCAAAACCGCCTAATAGCGTCACTCACATTTCTAGCACGCCAGCTATCAGACAAATGTCCGTGGGCAGATAATAAACAGTGTTGATGTTCCATTGTCCGAATCTTTCGATATTCGTGTATCGTTAACCCATTCACTGCCAGGGCTCACATATAAATTCTTCAAATCAAAGCATGAAAATCAGAAAAATTCTTCCATAATCGATTTTTTTTTTTTATAGGAGGGGACAACGCTATGTCAAGTTCAAGTGTAGTGCGATTGCAATTTCTTTTCATACATGTCCTCATAATGTGATGATATCATAACCCCGATAACTACTCAGGCGTAAGGCATGTATGGGGTTGAGCATAGTACAGAAACATATCCCGTTTTCGTTTCGTGGTCTATAGACCGTTACACTGAAAGCAGGCGGGGGTGCATTTTCAAAAAATGTTTTGGGAATCAAATAAATGGATGTAATCGTGTTTGCAGTTTGACCGACAACAATGCTGGATCGACAGTTCAAAAAATAATGCAGGATCGATATCTCACGCAACTGATGAAGGTCACTGACAGACAACGCCTGCGCAGTGATGTTAGACAGGCGCCATCGGGAGCGGGTGTGGCGTTATTTTCAAGTCTCCAGAAGCGCCCTGTTCTTGCCCACGTAGATGTGCGTGAAACTTTATCCAGTCAGAGATGGGCTTCTCAGCATCCTTCCTTGACAGGGTGTCCTTCATCAGCTGGGATTCTCAGCGCTGGGAAATACGTCTTGTCCAGATAGATTAGGATTGAAGGCCGAGATACCTACCCTTAAGACTGCCATGAAACACCCACGCCACACCACGCCACGCCACTCCATTCCTCGTCGTGTAAATGAAAAGGAGACGTGCACAAATCATCGACAATACCAGTCTTGCCCTTTAATTGGAACCCAACACTGACCCACCCACGCATTAGTCCAACAATACCCTTATGCCGTATCTCGCCTCTTTGAACCTGTGAATGACACCAACCGTCTCTCTGAAAGGTCACACGCTTGAAAGCTAATATACACATTAATACCCACTAACAGGAAGACCCCACGGTTCATGTTACTCTGATTGCTTTAATGCTAGCATTCTCAACCTCAGTTCCACGCACCCCAAGCATGCAGCATTTCATTCATGGTAACACGGACACATACAAGAGCACCATATTAGTTTACAGAAAATATTGATATTCCCGTATTATTTAGACCAAATCTAATACACGTCATTATTAGTTTCCGCGATGCAGCGCCCTTGCCCGCCCCATCCCTAGCTCGAAAGTCAGGTGCTCATTCAGAGTAAAGTGTCTTTCCCAAAGACACCACAAGCTACACCGTGCAGTTTGCGGGTCCATGCCACAAATGCCAACCTGATACTCTTCAGTTTATAGAATAACACACATTTGGACAACTACACACAAAACACATGTAAAGTGCGTACTCAATCTAAATCAACAGGAAATACTGACTGATCTTACTTCTCTTGATACTAAGGCGTGCTGAATAGTCTACGCCGAGGTAATGTGGAACTGTTTGCTTGTATCGAGGGGTAAACCAATCAGGAAAAGTTTGGAACCGCTGTTCTAACGTGGCAGCGTTTCTATGGTTCCATACTTCAAAACACTAAACGTTGAGCAAAACACACGCTGAGGCTGTTATTAGAGAAGTACTCACCAAAGCTTTCAACCAGTATTACTTTCATTCATCATAGCCATCGTGTGAGACATTGGCATACTAGGCTCTAGTTTTTAATTCCTGTATATAATTATGACAGCCAGCATTCTCAACGTCATTCCGGTAATCGTGTTCAAAGCTTAGACCCTTCTCCTGGGTACGCCCCTACCCTTGTTGCCCAGTCTCATCCCTGATTAGGTCCGACAAGGATACCGTAGTCTATGATGGCGGAGTCTGTTGTTCCATCATGAGATTAGAGGTTCTTTCATTGCGGACCAAAGGATGGTTCATGGATTTCTAGTAGGAATTCAATTTATTAACGCCATCAGACAGCTTACAAAACCTTGTGCCCGAGAAATCAGTGCCAGGGACCTCTTTATCCCTCTTCTTTTCTTCCATCATTTTTGTCTCATTTCACCTCAGCCTCCCCCCCCCCCNCCCCCCCCTGCTCCTCATCCTCCTCGTCTGCCATAGCCGTATTCCCTGTAGTTCTGAAAGTGTTGCCAGGTTGCGTCATTATATGCCAAATTTGGATACTTGTCAAGTTCCTTCGCGATTGTTTTGACACTATTTCTCCTTAGCTATAATATTTGGCTCTTTCCTAAGTTCAGTTATGTAATTTCTATATATTTTCTCACCGCTCTTAAGTGGAAGTAGCATGTACATGTTTTTTTCACTGAAAACCTGGGCCAAGAAAACTTCGAGTTTACACTTGAAAGACACTGTATGATATTTATGACATTTCTTGCTATGTGTCATCTCTCCATAATTCATTTATTCTGTGTATGTGTGATAATGATTGACATTATTTCCCCTTTCCAACGAGCTGGCTACTTTTTGGCCCCTTTTAAAGGATATTTTTTGTTTTTTTTAGGGGAGTGTTTTTTTTCCCTCTAAAGTTTGGTTTGGCTGCTCTGTAAAATCTGACCAGGCAACATTGATTTCTAACATGTTACAATTCTCAGTGAAGACTGGAGGGCAGAGGTTAGAAGGAGTAGTTCTGGAAGCGTGTACAGATTAGAAATCATCCGCTAGAAAAATATTGTTAAGAGTGAACGGCGGGACACCGAGGATTAGGGATGGTCAGACTTCAAGGTGTGAAAACCTCTTTAAAACTGTCAATAAATGAAAGAAAATATCTCCTTTAAATTTCGAAATAATTTAATGATATATATATAACTAAACCTTCGACATAAAGCAGGAACTAGTAAAAGAAGCTGAAAAATATTAGGAAATTACATGTACATGTAACTATGTTCTACTGTATATCGTTTATTGAGGTTTGCCGACCTTGCCGAGACTTCTCAGAAACGCAATTTCATCCGCGATCATCAGTTCAAATCTACCTATGATATTTTACAATTGCTCGTGGAGAATCAACTTTTATTTCGAGTCATCTTCTTTTACAACTAGGAAATATCGATGGTACACCTGAAGGTTTTGGAATCAAGAAATTATTATTAACTTTAGTACAGAAAGTACATCTTACATCGATATTTACCAGTTCCTCCTCTGAGAGAGAAAATCTAAAGTTCACGCTAATACTGCTGATCATGAATACATCACGTATCTAACATACTTCGTGGCGACTGTGACAAGTTTGGAGATGGTCACTGTCACGGAAATTAGACAAAACGACAATTAACGGGTACATAAACGACAGTGATGGAATCGGAATCAATAAGTGTCCAGAAATTTTTGCGTCACATTCACGAAATTTAAAGTAGACTAATTTCTTTCCACAAAGACGTGCAGATTCAAAGTTTTGGTACCTATATATATATATATATATATATATATANATATATATATATATATATATACACACTGACGGAAGAAGGAAGAAGTATCGTTGAGGAAGTATTGAACCACGTTTGACAAAGCCCCACCCCTGGATCAGCTGAACCAAAAAGGCAGCTAAGTCTCTAAGGATACGTAAGGCTGTTGTTGTTTTTTTCTTGTTTGGAAAACTTTTCACCTATAAAAAAAAACAAAACAACAGCGCCTAGGTCAAGGATCTATATTTAATAAGAACCAGAGTCAAAATGGATGGAGACTTTGACGCCTAATTTCTCGGTACGCAATACCTTGTCTCTAAACATCCTTCACGTTATGTCTTGCTCCGTGGTGTTTTTCTTTCTCGCCACATTATTCCTTGTTCCATATTTCCTCTCAATCTTAATTTAATATTTGAACATAGGTCTAGGTCTACTCCTAGCTTTGAAAACAAACAGAATTCTCAAAGGTAAATCAAGTAGACTATTACAACAGCATTATGTAAGTCATAGTCTAGAGAGACCCTTAGCGCGATAATGACCGCTGATGGAAGGAGAGGGTCAAGATCAGAGGAAAAAGTAGATAGATGTCAAGGATACTTCTGGACAACAGGAAACAGAGAAAGCTGGGCAGTCGAGGAGCTGTCCAGAAAATGTGGAAAAACAGATTAATTCAAGTGTTGTGACCTAGTCTAGAAATTGTCGATGTAATGCAATATCTCAGCAATCCAAAACTTAATTGAAATGTCCATTATGACGTTGGTCTTGGGAAACACGATGTGTAGGTGGGAAGGAGTTGTGATTGACGTTGGGAAAGCCGAGAGGAGGAAAAATTTGATGCTGACTGGTCGTAGTTGGTAGTGAAAAAAAATTGATGTCTGATACTGTGCAGGGTCGGAACTACCTCTACCTCCCAGCCCCCCTTCCCAAGCTTTCAGTAAAGTGGTCTCAGTGTTAGCTGACCCCCTTTCCCCACCCTTTCCCGTTCCCGACCCCTCCCAGCCCCCTCCAAATTCTAGCGAACCTATAGGTGATGAACATTATACATGGAGAAAGTTTCGAAACATTCGTTTAGCTGGATTTCCTTAGGCATTTATTTATTATTATAAGTTTAAAATCGATCTACCTTTGATAATCTTGGAATGGCCAACCTCTTTGGAACTTCTTATGGTGGGTGAGGCGATGGGTGTTACCAGATAGACTAGTCTGTAATTACCTCGTGATGTTTCTTTGAAAAAAATAGATTTGCATTATATATGTCGTGATGTTTCTTTATTTTATATTTTTATGACGTTTCGATAAATTCAAGGTGAAAGATTGATCCACATAATAAAACATCCACAGAAGCACTACTTTCTATAAGTGACGTTAGTGAGGTTTCAGATCCAGATCTCCTAAATCTCTTTGTAAACTACATTGTTTGTCTCTGGTGTATCAATTTTGACTGAGCACCATTATGTGCTAATCACTGCGTTTTGAGATTATAAGTCTCCTGCCGATGATGACATTTCTTGATATTCCAGAAATAACTCTTAGTGCTTCTGTAGACTTTTTAAATCTGTGGATGGATTTAGCAACAACCACTGTGAAGTTCCACTGGATCTGAGACTGAGTATAGTTGCTGTTTGTCGTGTGAAAATAATTGCTAGATTCTGTCATTGAGGATGTTATACCAGTCATAATCTAAATTAGTGCATCTCTTGGGAACAGAGATAATAAAACTTATATTAAGGGCAACACGAACATTAACGCATCCTATCCCACACACCTCCGATCTTCAAGTCCGTGGGATCTTCATTTCCCCCTTCAAACAGTTGACGGCATCTTACAAAACCAACACGACTAGAAAACTTCCGGTTTATGGGAAAGATCCGATGACCACGGTCGCCATATTATGATGTCACTCGACGCGGCTTAATCAATGTGAAACCCGCGTGACACCTATCCCAGCATGCAGCAAGGAAACCCCGAGATCTGTTTGCAACCTAATGGTAACCCATTGTCTTCCGGGTGGTAAAAGCTTTGCTATGTCGAGAAGTGGTGAGCTTGATTGATTCTCCCTGTCCGCCTTGCGCGAAAACTCATCGCTTTCCTCTGACCGGCATTATCCCTGTAGCATCTCGTTATTATTGTTTCTCAGTCAACTTCCGGGGGGCGGGCAGCTTAATCCATTCACAAATAACCAACGTCAGTAAAGTTGTTGCCTTGCCCTCCTCATCACCCCCACGCTGTTTCCATCCACACATTCCCAACGAAAAAGTCTGTGTGTGTGGTGGGGGGAGGGGGG
>JAWQUT010000331.1:81033-95022 GCA_033807755.1 Ellobium chinense
GGGGGGGGGGAGGGGGATGAAGAATGACATGGCGAAGTCGCTTTTGGAACGAGTGAAAGCATCACTTTACATGAAACAGTCCATCATCCCATCATCAAAATTGTAGGCTGTGATTAACAACAACTTACGAGGGACTTGCGTTGTTTCTTTAAGTTTTTGGTCGCCCTGTTGCCGACGTGCTTGATTGCATGCAAGGAGTCCAATTCTTAAGAAAGGTTGCTTCACACCTTCACAGTCCTCCTTGGCAAAGCTGCGTTTCGGAATGTCATTTTGTTTTGTCATGCTCATTCCACATTTGCCTTAGTCAATTTTTGAGGGTTTGAGAAATTGAGCGTTCTCAATCTCTTGCTCAAAGCAAAACAATGAGACAGATATGATTTGGTTTGTGAAATTTGGGAAATAACAATGAGTCAAAACTCTACATTTGTTTTAACAGGAAAAAAAGAAGATAAATGGAAAACCATAGTAATATAAACAACTTAAATCATCAATTTAAAAACTATGACTCAAGCAAATGTGGAGTGAGCGTGACGAACCAGTGAACTATACAAAAAGAAAGCAAGGCCAAACAACGTGTTGGAATTATTCATACGTTGCTGTCTATAGCCTTTGGAAATTATTTTTTTTTGTGCAATGGCAGAAGCATAAAAATTCTAATCGAAGTCAGGGTTCAGTAAGCCAGGAGGAGGTGGAAGTTAAAAGAAAAGTTTCAGGGTAAAAATTATGGAAAAATATTCTAGAACATTTTTTCTTCCAGTTAATAAGGGAAATCCTAAACTTTCTCCCACGACAATAGATTGGAATTTTCTGATTAAATATCTTTTTATGTTGTGACTGAAATATTCCTGAAAAAAGTGTTTGATTTTAGCCCGTAATTGACAGATGCACATATATTTCACAACTAGACGCTGGGAATATACACCATTAAATATTCATTATACTATTGACAAATACAGAGCAAAGACTTTTTTGTCTTTTATCGGTGCTGTCTTTCTCTTCTACGAATACAGACATTATTTTGCCTAAATGCAAAATGAAAAATAAAAGCTCGAATAATTTGAAACTATTAAATAGATAAAACAAAATAATTTTATCCCAAGCTTAACGATGGAAACTTGCGCAGTGCAGTTTCGCAGCGGGAAGGAATTCCAACTTGTTGTGGAAAGAGAGACGAATTAGGGTTCAGCAATACATTTTCATACAGGCTGTGTCTTTAAAGCCTCTCCAACCCTGTTCTTCCTTCCGTTCAACACCATCACAACCATAACACAACAACAACAACAACAACAACAACAACAACAACAACAACAACAACAATTGCAGCAAACAGCAGCAGCAGCTGCTGTAACAACAACCACAAAAACAACAACAATTGCAGCAAACAGCAGCAGCAGCAGCAGCAGCAGCAGCAGCGGCAGCAGCAGCAACAGTAGCAGCAACAGAAGCAGCAACAACAACAACAAAAACAAAGACAACATCTCAGAATCCAACAGACCAGACACATCTGTCTTAGGTCGTGATGGAAGATCGCCTATTTTCGCGTGAATTTCATCGTCGTCTCTTTTCTGCTGATTGGCCAGTCTTGAGACACATCTAGAGCTATTTATCTTTTGGTCTTTTGACGTCATTCTTTATTTTTAATTTTCCTTTTTTTCTTTGTTGTTGTTTGGGGCTTCTTGCAGCTCAGAGCGGTAATACATTCTAGCCTTTTTTTTTTTGGTTCTTGGTCACGTGGTATTGACAAACACCACCAAAACATGCCTCGTCTTCATTGTTAAATCTGTTTGAAGCAAAAGTACGTGTTTATGTGTTTCCATAGATGAAGAGTGGAGTTCAAAACTGATTTATTACCAGCGTAATATGGACGTTAAATATTAATGATCTCATTGTTAAGCACAAAGAGATCTATCACTCTGTCGCGTGAGATACTTCTTCATTCTTTTCTACCCTCCCTTTTACTTGGGGTATTTCTCCAGCTCACTGAGACAATGCATTCTAGCCTCACAGTGACAAGGCGTCGATAAGGCTGTAAAAGGTTGTTTCCTCATCATTGTAATTCTACATTCATCCAGTCTGCATAATAACATGATAAAGATACGTGATTTGGCAAGAAGAAGAATATTATGTCTTTTAAACCAGCAGCGTGACTGTGGATTTCCGCATCTGACAGCCCCTATATTAGGCTAGCAGGGGTTGGGGTGGAAAAGGAACGGAGGAAGGTGGAAAGCATCTCAGCTAATAGGGAGCACTGTGAAGACACACGTCAAAATACAGTGGAGCACACTTAATACAAACACATTTAGTACGTAAACAGTGACACTGGGTACAATATATTTTGGTCCCGACTTTTCTTCTCTAAAGGTACGTGTAAGGTTAAATCATATTTCAGTTAATAAATACACATTTGGTCGGTCCTAAGATGTACGCATTATCCGTGCTTCATTGTATTTTGTTTGTAATATCGAAACTCGGCGCTTGATCTGAAACACTCCCTTGGAAAAACTGGTAGAGGCCGAAAGACTGGGGCGAGGTAAAGATGACCTGTCCACTATACGTTCGTTTTCTGTAGACAGTTCTTAATTCGACAGACAGCTGGTGAAGACTGCCAGAATAACGCCAAACTCCCGGAAAACCAAAAACATAAGCTAAGGAACTGTCACTTTGGTTTTGCTCTCCTGTAGAGACAACTTATCAGAATGGCTAATGATGTGCTAAAATTTGAGACGGAGAGAAACTGTGGCAACTTTTTTTTTTTTTCTGAAACCATCGAATTATTTCCAGATGGGAGCACCTCAGTTAACTGAAGTTAACTGAGACAGTGAGATTTACATGACCTCAGAATGTGGTCTGGTTCACTTAAAGGTGAAGTCGTGGTGACTTTCAAGCAAAATCATAGACTTGCTCCATGATGGAACTGTCTGACGTCAGAAAGCAGCACTTGTCACCACAAGGGAAAGGGCTCGCTTAGGATAAGATGGATTGAGACGTATGGTTTTGAGCTGTCCGTACACAACTGTACAAAGGAAAATAAATGGTATTGTGCTGTTCGTGCACAAGTGAACGCTAAAATACAGCCTGATCTTTACGTTGACGGGGAACGATATCAGCAGCATTGAATACTTTATCCATCGAGAGTTTTTTTTTAAAATGTATATAATGACGCCACACACTTTTCCTGTAGTTCTTGTTCAATGCAATGGACAGGAAGACATAGCATTTTTGCTTGTGTAACGTTGTCATGCGACAATTTTCAAACGAGGACCCTTTATGCCAGCAACTCCTGACGACCGCATAATGATGGGGGATATATAAATTTTTTTGTGACAAGATCTCTCTCTGTCTGTCTGTCTGTCTGTCTGTCTGTCTGTCTGTCTGTCTGTCTGTCTGTCTGTTTCTCTCATCATGTAACGTGCTCTTTCTCGAGAAGCCTCTCTACTTGTTGCCGGGACTATGTTTGTCTGATTCCCTGCAATTTGACGAAATGTCAAGCCACACCCTTTCTTTAGCACAATATTGTATGAGTCTCTAAGTAAGTCATGATGACTGCGATTTATGCGGAAAAGATAGGAAATAATGCACTGACTTGCGCCTAGTCTTTGCTATATTTATATCTTTGCCTCATTATTCATTAACATACATACCACCGTTGATTCTTTCCACAACCTCCTCCAGTACAAAGCCGTTAATAAGATGTTACGGTAACTAAATTTGAAATCATAGATGGTTGCTGCCATATTGCCGTGCTTTTTCTTCGGGACATAAAAAAAAGACCACATTTATTTCTAGCAAACCTCTAGTGGGTGCACTGTGCACTCTTCCTCACTGTGAATGGTGCCCACACTCACCAAAAATGTACCTTAGTTCTTCTGTATCCATGACCCATGATCAAAAAGTCACCGGACATCTCTTTCGAGTATTTCGGAAATGTCCACTGACTTCTTAATTTCCTCCTACCAACCATGCTCCTCGTGTGCTCTGCTTTTTAGAACGGCTCCTTCCATGAAATCATGTCTTTTTATTTGACCAGCATATTCCAACTTTCTTTTCGTGTGCTTGGTCAGCTGCCAATTTCCTTTCGTTTTGATTGGTCATCTGTCAGTTTTCATTAATTCTGAGTTCTTCAAGAATGGACTTTGTTTGTTCTTCTGGTGGTCCAGGAGACTTTCAATAATTTCCTGTATCCCTGTGATTAAAAAAAATGTTATCTGTTTTTACATGCCTTCACCCAATGTCGTGACTTTAGACTTTCCTCATAGGATATGCATGTACAGACCGGGTGGTACATTCATTTCTGGAGACTAGTAAACATTGGTATAAAATGATGCGTTCCGCGATGCGAGACTATTTCTGATTGATGCAAAGACTTTACGTTATGCAGTATTGCATATAAGATGAAGATATCCCAAAAAACTGTTTCATTTGAGTTGATATGGGACAGGGCAATCTGGCAACATGAGAAGTGCAGCCGTATGGTACAAATGAATTTCTTACCAGGTGGCTTTTAACGAACTTGTATTGGTCCAAAAATGTCTATCTCAATACCAGTCGAAGATAGATCTCGTCTTTCCATTATGTTAAAACATGGTAAACCGGAAGTTGGAGCCCTGTCCGGATAATTACGTGATCACTTCAGCTTATTAAGAAAGATCTATGGAAGAATTAATTATCATAAGTTTACAGAAGTTGATTGACACTCGAATAGCGCATCTATGGGGAGTTGCCATAGTCTACATTACATATTACTAACATGGCTTTATCCGGCACATGCCCTTAATGACATGATCCAGTGTCCAACTTCACCAAAGTAGATAGAGTTATCTACGTGTAGGCGACAAATTTCATCTTTAATCTACTTATCTTACAGTTTACAGGGCTACTATTCTTTACTTCACTCAAATGTTGTCTTATAAGTCTAGATTAATGTCGCCACTGAGAATCCAACCACTGTTTGACCTTCTCTTCAGCTAAAGTTTCCAGGAATTAATCTAGTTTTTATGTTGCCGCCAATCTAAACCGGACTTTAATTAAGCTAACTCAGTATATTAATTAATTCCATATAAATGCCAAGTAAATAAAGACAGAGATACTAATATGCAATGTTCAGAACAAAACTAAACTAAACAGATCAGACATGACATGGACAAGAGACAATAACAGGTGCACACGCATTTCTTAATCAGTATGAAAAGGTCTAACAGTTAATAAAAACCAAATGGTGACGTTAATTTTACAAATTGTATGCGTCATTGACTGATGAAATTTAATTAGTTGGTTTTTTTTGAAGCTTTTAACAGTCTGTAGACATAATGAACTGATTAATTTTCGTACAATGGAATGGTATAAGATTAAAAGTTAGTTTTTTTGTAATTCATGTTGCTTAATATCAGGCATTATGTACCAAAGACATTATATATATATATATATAAGACAGAAAGAGAAGAGAAAGACAGAGAGAGAGAGAGAGAGAGAGAGAGAGAGAGAGAGAGAGAGAGAGAGAAAGAGGGGGAGGGGAGAGGATATGACCCTCAACCCTCTAGGGCCTACTGTTCCATATTTGGCACATGAGTTTGGAGAATATATTTAATTATGATAAAAGGTAGCCCTCAAAGAACCAGCATACTATACTCGTATAATATGGCCTCTGTGACCACAGAGAGACAACTGTGCTTAGATTTTTAAATGTTTGTCACCAATATTGTATTAAACAAAGCCGTGTGCACTCTTTACTCAGTACATATAAAACTACATTTTCTAACAGTATGTTCACTCTTGGGTCTTGAAGGGTTAAAAGATGATTATCATAGAGAACTGACCCTCTTCTTTCTCACTTCAGCAGAATGGTCATATGGAGGTTTGAACGTACCAAAGAAATGACAACAGCATCAGGCCGTCAGTACGGCAGAAAGTTGTCTTTGGTAGTCGTGAAACGCTATGTTGCATCTCAAAGCTTGAGCAAAAACCTGGGTGATTTTTTTTTTAGTTGCCATTTCCTTAATCTCGGGGAAGGAGAAAAGGAGAAGGGTGTGAAAATGCAAGTAGGTTGAGGATTTTGTTTTGATAGGGGAAGGAGAGAAAGAGCAGGATACGAGTTAAAAATAACTGAGACATAGCCCGGACATAGCCACATTGTGCGTTGTGACTACATTAATACAGGTGCTTGTCAAACTCGCTTATTTTGACTGATTTGACTGTGAGAAGCAGAGAATTAAGTCTCTGAATTTATTAGGACTTGGTCGTCTTCTTGATAGACATACATCTGGATTGGAAATATGTATCACAGCATCCACTATGAATTTCACTGACACAATATCGAGAAGGTCTTTTCATTCATTCTGTGCACTCGTCAATTCGGGGCACTTCAAGGGTGTCTACCAGAAAAGAAAAACTCCCCCAACAGGGCCTGAACATGTCCTCAAAACTAAAAATGTCACTTGAAGTCAGTTTCAGTCATGGAGTGATCAGGCCTGCTGAGGAAATAATAGTGTGAAGTTGCTTGAGCGGGACTTCACCTGGCTATGAGATTTATAAACCGCATTACTACAGTATCATAATTAAATATCCGCCGCATGCACGAGCCCATGGTCGTTATCAACAGCAACGGTCTGAGAATGTAAGGCCAAGAGTGAGATTTACCTTGGCTGGGGGAAACCTGGAATTCAGTCACACACAGAGCATCACGGTGGAATCTATACATGATGACCATCAGCAGTAGTTCCTCAGGAAAACAGTCGACCTAGATTTGATAGCAGTCTTGGGGCTGCTTTGCAGAACTTTTAAAAGACAAATCAAGAGTATATTTATATATATATACTTATATATTATATTTAACCTTGCTACAGATACTACTGTTGCTGCTACAACAACATCATCATCAACAACAACAACAACAACAACAACAACAACAACAACAACAACAACAATAACAACTAATATTACCATTGGTGGTGGTAGTGGTGATATTAATATTCATTCCTCTAATCTAATCCTTAAGTTCTATTTTTTTTTTCTTTGGGCGGTTGGGGGTGGGGTGGGGAAGAAAAGATTATTTTAACAGTTGTCGTAAAAGGCAAATATATTAAACAATAATTAGAAACGAAAAATTCAATCCTGCTCAAAGTCCTTCCATCTTCACATGTTGGACAGGAAGCCACACTAGAAAAAAATTAAAGTTCATTAAACGACAGGAGCCTTATAAGAGATTATAAAAAGTGACGAAAGCTGGGCAAATTGACACAGCTCCAAGCTCAAAAATTACAAATCGGAAAAAGTGCGCTGAGTCGCTGTGTTCCTATTCCTAATTTGGAGCTCTTTGAGGCATGGTTTTGTCAGCTAGGGCACACTGCTTGCTAAAGTAGTAGTTGGACTTTAAAAGGTAAGATGGCTAGGGAGGATACCTCCGGGTGCTGGCAGTCCGTGCAGATCAGAATGGACAACGGCTGGCGGTGTCGAAAATGTGGTCTTGTCCATGAAGTTATTATCTTTGTTGCTATCTTACGGTCTGTATCTTTTTCTACTTCGTACTACGTAACTTTATAACATATCATTCCTCTTCCACCCATTTTCATCTCATGTGGTGTCTTTGCAAAGCTGGAGCGTCTATCTTGTACCGTTAAATAAATTACAGAACGTTCTAGCTTCCATCCATCCATCCATCCATCCATCCATCCATCCATCCATCCATCCATCTGTCCGTCCGTCCGTCCTTTCGCCCATCTACCCACCTACCAGTCAGTCAGTTAGTCAGTAAGTCAGTCAGTCGGTGGCTTTACCCTTCCTTTCTCACTAAAACTTGTCCATCCAGCTGCTTGCAGAATTTGCCTGATCTGTTTCCACCCACTTTCTCTTCTCTCACTCTCTTTCTTCCTCTCACCTTCTCTCTCTCGCTCGCGTGAAGGTAGACAAGGACCCCGCCTCCACACTTAGAACCAGAGAGGATTAATAGCTGTTCAATCCAGCCCGTCAGTTCGTGAGTACTTGTGCTTAGTGGAAGACTGTCAAACAACTTAATAGACGCTGACGGCTGTGATGGGCGCATTTCAAAGGTAATGGACCCAGCATAACTAGGGTGTCGCCGCCTATGTCGAGGTATTCATCCGTTTGTTGCTATCACGAAAGGTTCTTGCCTACTACTTCGTACTTGTTCTAGAGTCGGTGTCTTGGCTGGTACATTGGGGGTATACTCACTAGCGCTCCTTAAGATTTGACTCTGCGATCTCTTGAGGCATTTGGACACAGTCGACTCTGTCGCTGAAGTGCGACTATTCGGGAGAGTGAATACAATTGGCAGTAAAAGGAGTTGCAGATATCCAATGACTTTCTTATAAACTAATGCTGTACTGAGTTGTGTGAAAGGTGTTGCGACTGGTATACTAGAATAAATTATTGCTGTACTGAGTCATCTGAGCAGTGTTGGGATTGTTATACTCAAATACATTAGTGCTACACTGAGTTATTTGAAAAGTGTTGCGATTGTTATACTAATACTTTTCCTAATGTACACTGTGTGTGTGTGGGGAGGGGGGTGAGGAGGGGTGAAGAGGGGNTAGAAGCGGCGAAAGAATACTTTTCTGTTTACACGTGCTATCACGAAGCAGTCAGCCATTAGTGACCTTACAGGCTGGCTGTTGTCACTGTCACATGCTGTCAACAGCGTCACTCTTGGTAAGAAGATTAGGTCG
Organism: Ellobium chinense; assembly: GCA_033807755.1. Classification (NCBI taxonomy): domain Eukaryota; kingdom Metazoa; phylum Mollusca; class Gastropoda; order Ellobiida; family Ellobiidae; genus Ellobium; species Ellobium chinense. The sequence goes on from JAWQUT010000331.1 coordinate 89,712, forward strand.
TTGTATTCCCCATCATAAAGAACGAGCAGAGGACAAGACAAGCAATCCAACATAATAGGTGCTTAAGAAATACAAGCGACTCTGTTTCACTCTTCGGGAGCGACAGAAAAAAAAATGAGATTAGAAAGTATTGCAATTATCCAGTTGCTGTTGTTAATAAACTATTGTTCTGTAGTTTGAGAAATGGTGTTGCATGTGTGCGGGAAGGGAAGGGCTGTAACTAATTCGATGGACCTCCACCTTACTCCCCTTTTTCCCCCTCCCCAAAATAACAATCCAAAAACATCGCTTAGTCCTTCTATCTCTCTCATTGTTTTCCCTCGCTCCTCTTCCTTTCTCTTTACCTCAATTTCTCCATCATTCTGTGAGACTCCCCCCCCCCCCCCCNCCCCCCCCAACTCTGGCCACGCATTCTTCAGGGTCCTTGCATTGCTGGGGCTGCGAGGTAGTAATTAGGACCCGTGCGACAGTTGTGATTGAGCGGAGTGGTCCGTAGAACAACATTTGTCTATAAGTGAAGTAATGCGGGTGGAAAAGCCTGTGTGGTAGTAACAGTTAACAATAATCATAACTTTTCACTCTCTTATTTACACAATTTTCCGTATCCCTACGGACCACAGTGGTGTACATCACTGCCTGTCACTCTCAGGCGCTAATCACTTGATTGTTTTCATCGCCTATGGCAATGTATAGATCTAGTAACAGTCTGAAACGGACCAATCTCTAACATTTTCTGATTACATCCTCTCCGCCTATCCCCTTTGAAACAAGGACTTGGATATTAGTTTGTCCCCACCCCATCCCCCATGTCCCAACCCGTTCACACACACACACACACACACACACACACGCATACACACACACACACACACACACACACACACACAAACACACAACACAACACACAAAAACTGTCAGAGCCGAACAATTAAACCGTAAAATACAGTTCAGGTCCCAAGAGGGAAGTACGTAATGGAAAGCGGATGCCTGTTGCATTAGGTAATCACAAAAACCAATTTAAAAACTAATCATACATCGGAAGCGTATGTTTTCTACGACATCAATTAAAGAATAATGACACAAAAAAACGAGTGTTTGAGTTTTTGACGGATGGTAATGATTAAAAAATTATTTGAGTCATCGGTTTAGAGAAATAGGGTCAAGATTTTGGGTCTCCTTGAATGATCTTTGTTCATCAATTTCTTTCTCGTAATTTGTTTCGAATATGGTGCCTGACATGTCTGAAGGACTATGTAATTAAATTATCCATCTACTTGAATTGACTCGACTAGGCCTGTTAGTTGCGTTTTACTAAAAGGATGAATTATAATAACAGCAATAATTTCTACGTGTCTTTAAACGCAAATAATATAAATGTACATCTGACTAGTACGCAGATCTTCATATTATATCCCCGATTATTATTTCACCCCGTTAAAAATTGTGGGAAGGCTAAACAGTGTCTCAAAATTGAGCAAATTCGCATCTATTGTCATGGAATGGCTTGACACTGAGCATGAATGTGGATGGATTTTTCTGAACTGTTGTTTGTTGTTAATATTTTGTAACCATATTTAGATGCTCAAATGTCGTGTTGACACGAGCGTAAACTTTATTGAATCTTGAATCTCTCTCGAATCATGATTCCATCCATGCCAGTTTGCACTCACCAAAAACCCCATGATTGGACTGTATTTTCAAGGTTTCGTAGAAAGAAGGGTCGGGTCACCCTTCGCACCTCAGGGTCTTTAGTCGTTCATGTAAACGTAAAATGTGTTTCACAATTTATGTTATATTATGCAATTATTGATGTCATTTCGCTCAGAAGTTTAGCTTCTTCGACTCGTCATGGTGACAATATCTGGGCACTCCTTCACTTATTACTGTCCATCTCTGACCCTAAACTAAGCATTGGGTGGAAGAGTTCCAGGGTCTTGCCAGTAAGGATGTGGACGTACACATACGTCAAACATAGCGAAAGGATTGATCAGGATGTTTATTTTAAATAACATTTGAGAACTACTAAGGATGCATTCAGCACAAATACACTTATATAATTCTTACGATGGTAATAGACTCTGTCGTTAATGCGCAAGCTCTCATTAATTTTATGTACGGGCTGCAAAACTTAAAATCGTACCGCTTTTTTTTTCTTCTGTGTTGGGTAATAAAACCTCTTCATGAGACGAACATATGACTTTGTGGTTGTTTTTTTTTTTATACTTCATTTTCTTCAAACTTACGACGCCATACTTCAGGACATTCGAGTTAAATACTTAAGTATCGATGAACGCCTTTGCAAACAGAGCATTTTTGGCCTTGGAGACGAGTTCCATGCCTTGTTTGAGGGAAAAAACTTCTGAAAGACTCACATTTCTAAAGACAAATGCACTTTTATCCTTAAAGTTCACGAACTCTTCTCCAGTCACAAGAAACACAACCTCATAAACCTTAATAGTCTTTCAAAATCATACTGAATTGTTATGTCTTAAGTACATTATTGTTATTGAAACTTTTATTTCCCTTAACTCAATGACTCCCCCAAGCCGGATTCTCCGGCTCAGGCCGAAATCTGTTTTGGACCTCAAGCCGGAAAATCCGGCTCACTATTTAATAATATAATCTTCGAAAGAACGAAGCGCCGAAGGTATGAAAACTTCTGCGCATGCGTGAGTCCATTATCGATAACTTCCTTCCACGAGATTCAATCTTTAAAAAAGTTATATGCTTTTTAGTAAGGTGCCTGCTGAATTTATTGTGATTCCGAAAATAGCATGTGTCCGTTGGTTTGATATCTACAATAACCATGAGGGCGTAATAATAGCCGTAATCGTGCTGACGCGCCGTAAAACACAAACTCACTCACTCACTTACTCAACAAGCTACAGGTATTAACTGTTGGCCGACATTATCACCACGCATAATGAACAATACTGCTATGTCAAGTTTCGCCTGTTATTTCTCATAATTTGGAATATTGTATTTATGTTGTTTTATACACCTATGTATTTGCCATGCATATTGATGTTTGATTGTCTACTCTGTATGTCACTATTCTGTAACCTGTGACCGTTTGCATAATCATTACGTTAGTTAACGCACTGCGGTAACCACGGGGAAACTCACAAAACATTAGTACTATTCTCTGTAACCAACGCAATGCATTAATTAACGCATGGCCATTGGATTCAATTAAAAGGAATACGATTCTAAATACGTCTCATTAAAATTATTTTTGTCTTGTCTTCTTCCCCAGCTATGAGCCTTGTACCCCGGCTCCTCAACCTACCTCTGTCCTGCCCGCCTCCCTCAGTTATCGCTGTCATCTTCGCCGTCGTCAGTCTCCTGATGACGCCTGCTGCACTCATCGACCCCCGCACCACTCTCCACTGTCACGTGCGCAGCTACCAGTTTCGCGTGACCAAACCACCGGTTTATAACAACGACGGTGCAATTATCCAGTGCACCGGTGTCGTCACAGTGAATTCCTGCTGGGGACGATGCGATTCTAGCGAGGTGAGTACACGAGCGATGTAGTCGGGTCTAGCTAGCACTGAAGATCAGGCTAATCGCCTGGGTGTTGAGGAACCGGGTCCCTTGCGAGAGGTTGATTTTGAAAAAAAAAAAGGAAAAAAAAAAGCTTGGCCTTCCTGAGTATGAAGCGATTAACTGAAGATCTTCACAAGAAGAGAGTTCACTTCGTGTAATTACAAATTTGGTTCTTTACTGGCCAAGAGGCAAAATTTGAGTCTGGATTCGACACTGTTGAATCCTCATACACTGGGTTCGATTCCTGTTTCGAAATAAACTTGTTCTGTATTCGAATCCCTGGGTTCATCGGAAATTAAATTGATAAAAAAATCCTAAAGTCATAATCACAATTTGGACCTGTATCCCAATATACAGCTGTATCTCTTTAGCTTTATTTGGAACGAAAATAAATTATAAAAAGACTTCGTGTAGAATCCAGTGGCGATTTTTGTGTCACTCTAAGACATACAAAATGCAATTTCCATAAATCTCTCCTCGACACACCCCTTCCACCCTTTCAGGGGTTCGAATCTATCGAATCCTAGTTCTGGATTCGTATCCGGATTCGAATATTCTAGGACTCGAGTCTGCCCAGTCCTATCCTTTATTTCCTAAACCTTCAATTGACACACCTAACAGAATATTTTCATTGTCTGCTCGATGCTTCATTTTTTTTCTTCTCTTAAACTGATTTCCCGTACATTTATTGTTAATGAAGATGTCTGTATAATTTAGATTGCCTGTCCCGCCTTCTATTAGCGCTATCTTGACGGTCCATTTACCATCTAATACGGTCTGGGCAAGTTAAATACATTGATTGATCGAAAGCTGGCAAACTACTTGCTTGGGACGTCACATACAAGAACGTAATAAGAGAGACCTGGCCAACTAATCAAGTTTGTAAATGCGCGAAGTCTTGTTTATCTTCTTGTAGGTAACGTCAGTCTTTATGTACAGTAGTTGGCCAACGAACGTTGGTACGTGCGGGAGGACTAATAGACTCCGATATATTTTGCCACTGTCCGTCATTTTCCCCCTTGATTATCCATGTGTCAGTTTAGTAGTATAGTGCTTTAAATGTTCATGTGCTGTCCAGTCGTACACTGTATTTTGCCCAATGTACCACAGCTGTGGTCTGGGCTTATCCCCAATAAATTTGCTGATAAACACAATTCGAAAGACAGACATTTGTTATTTCAGCTCATAGCTGTGTCACTGATTTTAGAGTGACTTGCAGAACTGTAAAGAGATAGGGTTAATGGGTAAGCAGTACGTTTAACTTGAAGACGAAGACGAGGACTACAGGTGTCAGCTTCTTCCTCCAAGAATAATTTTGAGCGGATTTCGTAGCTTCCCCCTCCCCATATATTAACAATATCGACGACAGCAATGACTGCAACGACGACAAGAGGGGTAGAAAGCTTTTATTTGACGTTCGCATCTTATACGAAACGGTACGGTAGAAGTAGATACGAACTTAGGACATTTTATTGATTTTTGTAATCATATTACACTTTACGAACTAGCTCTGAAATTCACATCTGATTCTATTTTTTTTTTAAACACGCATTATTATTGTAACACCAACAAAATGCCAGAAGTTCATTCCTGCTCCTGCCCTAACGTTCCGTTAAAGATCTGAATTTGGAGTGCATTATGATAGCAAGGTCCTGAGGCGGAAATATGCGTTCATTCCCGATACATATACAGTACCTCCACGTAATGTCCTGTCTGTGCAAGAGAGGTATATATCTACATGCCCATTCCAAAGAAAGCCAGT
>JAWQUT010000331.1:116977-140788 GCA_033807755.1 Ellobium chinense
GTGTGTGGGGCGTTGTTTGTCTCTCACTCCACATCACTCCACACCATACCCATCCTATCTGTCCACTAAAGCGTGTCTGTCAGTTTCTACTCCTCCCTCCTTCTTCTCCCTCTCCTCCTCCTCCTCCACCTCCTCCACCGCCGCAGCCACCTGCTCGTCTCTCCACCGTCTGCGCCTTCCACAACTACTAATCTTATTTCCCTTGGTCTTGGTGCCGCTGTTATTGGCACTACCATTACTACCACCACTCACAGATTTCAACGTCCACCGGCATCTCTAATGCCTCAAACGCTGACAGTTATAACAAAAACGACTCCGACTATGGAAAGCTTGCGCATTAACGATGGGATATCTTACCATCGTCAGATGTACATGAACTCTACATGCTGAATCTATGAAGGATGCATTCAGCACCAATGCAATATTAATTCTTACGATGGAAAGAGATCCCATCGGTAATGGGCAAGCTCTCATGTCACCATCACAGACTCTGTTAATCGCATACTGGTGGTTAATGTTTATTCATTATGGCTGCGAGCATTAACAATGTACATGTAAAACTACATATGTACTGCTCCTTTTCCAATATCATAAAAAAAACCAGGAGGTACAATCGTAACTTTTGGGACGCAGTGAATAACACAAAGAAATCTGACTGGCTGGTGAACAATGAAACCTACGTTTTTCATTGGCTGAATTAGGTTTCCTACTTCGTATTAAACTGATCGAGGACGCTGGCTGACTGCAGTCGTGATCTGACGCGTTCATTTTAATTGGCTGACACAGCTATCGGATTTCGATTTTGAATACTGCTCCTATTTACTGACCACTGGAGGAGAGGGTACTTTGCATCTTCAAGCCTATCAGAGTTCAAAATGATGCATGAGCCGCTGGTCAAACCCCTCGCTGCGAGGTCATGCGATCATAAGTCCACTTCCTCTTTTCAGTCAAATGTCCCATTTTGTTAGGCACCAGCCTCTTTGATCAGGAAACAAAACAGGATTTCCGCTACAACGACTTTGATGAAAAAGAATATCTTGGCTCTTTGAGATAAGATACTTGTAGATGGATTTGTCATTCCTGAAAAACAAAAGTCCGTTTCTAAACTTGGACATAATCCCTTCCCGATCGGACGTAATTCCCTACCCCGGAGCATTGCATTTGATTCTTCATCCCTTTCCGGGTTTTTTGTTTTGAATATATTTTCTTCACCAGCTTCCGCTCTGATTATGATCAGCTATAGGCTGAATAAAAGATTGTATCCAAAGGTGTATCCAGTTTGAAAGAAGTGAGGTTTAAGAAAAAGGAAACAAAATAATAAGATGTGACACCGTCCACTATATTGTCAGAGGACTTGTTGGAAGACTCACGATTATCTCGTCCTAAGCCATTCAGTAACTGCTCACATATGAGTATACAGCAAAATCTCACATTCTCTATATTACAAAGTTTCAGAACACTTATCATTATGCTCTGGTCTCAGATTCCTTGAGATAGCAACATACACCATTCTGCACTTTGGTGTGCAATTTTGAGTAGAAACTCTTGTTCACCTATGGGAATAGGTTGCATACCGTGAAACATATATTACAGGCTCACGGGAATCACCTTCCCTTAAGAGAGGGCCTTAAATTCTATCAGAGATTGGAATGCAGATAACTTAGTGCGAAACTTACCACCATCAGTCCATTGGAGTTTCTAAGCAAAATTACACACCAAAGAACTGAATGGTGCATTCTTTCCCTTATGAGTGACGATCTTAGAATCACTGCCATCTGTGATAGCAGCAGATGTTTGGCATCAGGTTTCACCTTTGGCTCTTAGATACATTAAGTTTGTTCTAGCTCCTATGTGGGCTCTGTCTTGATGTAGAATTACGGGGAACTAACAACAAACATTTATGTGAAATGAACTAACGTTGCCTTAAATAGAATGTCCTAAAACCCCATAAATGAACCTGTAAAGGGTTCCAAAGAGACGTGTGTGAAATGTGGTTTTAAAATAAATATTGCTATAAAAAATGACAGAGATTCTAAAATCATCCCCCTCGAGGGAGAAAGACCACCATTCAGCACTTCAATTTGAATTTTGCATAGAAACTCCAATATACGTGTGGTGATGGGTTGCTCACCATGACATCAGCAATATAATCTATGGAAAGTGTAGTATCACTCCTCAATCTATGTCTCAAACTTTACACTCGAACACTTCAGAAAATCGAAATTATGGATGAGTCACCTTTTGCCCCACTGCCCACGTCTAACAGATCTGCGAAATCGGCTCCTTTTAGAACCCCCAACCATCGACAACACACTATATACATCAACAATACAAGTGAATAAGATACGTGCATTTAGTCCGAGAAGCAATAGGCTGTTAGGAACAAGTTTAAGTTCACGATCTTCATCATGCGTTAGCTAAAACATAGTAATTCACACTTGACAGACTTATTTATTGCAATAAAAACGTTTACAGAAAACACACACACACACACACACACACACACACACAATAAGAATATTACTTGAGAAAAGAACAAAAAAAAGGAAAGAAAAAAATCTAATTGTCTGTATAATTTTCCACATGTGCATTTCAGCGAAGACAGGGACATTTCAAGAAGTATAATATGGATAAATCTAAAACAATTATCCAGTTCTTCACATCTGTATATAATAACCAATATTATATTTTTTACATCATCATTATCTTCTTTCTCATGGACTAGTCCCCTGAAAATCGTATTCGTAGGGTCCTTGTATATGTCGAATCGTTAACACCGATTCTCCCTCTCACGCACTGATAAATATGAGAATGTCGTATTTTCTATTTAAAATCACTGGAGAATTTCAGCTTTTTCTGATCTCAATTTTTTTTGCAATTATTCTTGTTCTTTCCTGTTTTAGACCAAATTGCCCAATTCCAGAATGTGTTATTTTTTAAAATCTGCTCCATCGGGGTTACTAAGTTCGTTGTGGAAATGGATGAACTTCTTATGTAAAAAAGCATTGTGTCATGACATTTGCTTAGCAGAGTGATGTGGACGAGAAACTTTAAGAAGTATTGCATAATAATACTTGAGGCAATAAAATTGAAATTACCATTTTTGTCTTTGCCTATTTTTTTTTTATTTATTAATGTTGACTTTTTTTTTTAACAAGGCTGTGTCACTTGTAATATGAGCTGCCGATTCTAAATATATGTAGTTCCATTCCGAAGAGTGCGCACCGTTTCCTGAAATTCTTCACATAAAAACAGATTAAATGGCATTTTAGAAATACATCTCTTAATGCAGATTAGAAGCTTTTAGTTTCGCAATATTTTGTTTAATGCTCTCCCACTCTGAGGATAGTGAAAGGAGCAGGCTTCTTACCACATTACGCAAGAGAGCCCACATTTGGACAGTGGTAAGAAAAAAGTTTGGCCAAAATAGACTGCCTCCAATTCGAGATGAAGTTGTGGATCTCGGCGGCAGATTTGCAAAAACAACAAAATAACGAACAGCTGTCTGAAGCAAATGGACACTATGACAACATTATGAGACATGTCCAGGAATGAAGCAGAAGAGCAAGAAGAGGAAGAAGAAGAAGAAGAAGAAGAAGAAGAAGAAGAAGAAGAAGAAGAAGAAGAGGAAGAAGAAGAAGAAGAAGAAGAAGAAGAAGATGTTTAGCCCACGGATATGTTTGCAGAATTTCTGACCTTTGGTGTCACGGTAGAGTTGTTGTTTTTTTTTTTTTGTAGCAACAGCAAAGGAAACTCTATGCAACAGCAAATGAAACTCTTTGCAACAGCAAAGGAAACTCTTTGCAACAGCAAAGGAAACTACAAAGACTACTTTAGTGATTTAGCTCAATGGCCTTCGAATGTTTAATTTTGTTGAGGCATAAAGAAGAGAAACGTCTAATTGAATATAAGCTCGTCAAGGCTCTTAAAAGTCACTTGTCACTTCACACGTGATAATATGTAGACTATTTAATGCTTAGTATCAGACAGAGGTCGTGTAAAACGAGGATATCGAGGTAGCCTTTTAGAAATCATGACCCCACAGGTTGTTGATGCTTTGCACTCATAGATTTTGATAATCTTGGTAGTTCTAGTTGTTGGAACAATTATTCTCAAACTCTACCGTATGAAAGTTATTTGCGCTGTTTCATGTTTCTATCATCTTTTTAACGACTGTTCCAATTTTCAGACCTGCTATTTGGCCGCCTTTCGGTGCTCAAACTTGCCTACCAAATGTACCGACTTAGAAAAGGCAATACGCAGCATAGTAACGTACTATAATTTGCAGTGAGAATGTAGTGCATGGATCCTCTTTAATTTCTGAACATTTTGTCAGGAATTTTGTCAATTCATGCAAGCAAAGTCTGTGTGATCCAAATCATATTTTAGTAGATTGTGACGCTCTATGCCGTTGCTATATGAACGATAGAGGAATTCAAGAACAAAATGCAGCCCCACTGAAGGCTTGCCGGCAAAGGGCCTTGTCGCTAACGAGCCACATTGTCCTGTTTTTGAATGTTGCTGTAGTTATACGATTCTAAATTGGGAAAACCCGTTGGATCTCGTAAGGGGTGTTATGAGCTATGGCTTTGAAAAGTCCACCACCACTTTCTGGGGCCAGATTCAGATTTCTGCGGAATCAGATAGTTCATTTATTTATCTTTCATTTCATGTAAATTTTATTAATGAAAACTCGGTTTAAACATTGTTTTATTTAGTGGTTTAATGAAGCACCCTTCGCTCAAAGGCGTGGTTGTAAAGACTTTAATCTCAATTTTCTGAACTCAATATATGGCAACGGTAAGTTTACAAACTTGTACATAGTTTTATTAGCCTCAAAAATAAAGTGCAAAATGTTCAGAAATGTTTGGAAATTAATATTTATTAATAACTCTTTTTTTATATCTGGAAAAAATGTGAAGGGGTTTCGCATGCACCCACACAACGGATCTCTTGAAGCGTCAAGATACCTGGAAGAAGATGATTAATTTCAAAGAGGCTTCGAAAAGCGTATTATTGTTATACATTTCAGCAACTTAGTGACCTGAGCTTCCGTCTGTCGGTGGAGTGGTTGGTTTTCTTAATAATAAGTAAGCACCCATTGAAGAAATAAAAGGATTTCATTGTCTGAAACGTCATTTACAGTCGTTTCTTTATGTGCTTCGGACTCAAGATCTTTATCAGAGAGAGCGTAGAATCTGAGGCTTTAGGTTGTTTTGTTGACGTGCTCAGACAATATGGCAACGGAACATCTCTCTCTCTCTCTCTCTCTCTCTCTCTCTCTCTCTCTCTCTCTCTTTCGTTCTTTCTCTCTCTCTTATTTATCTTTACCTCGTGTCTGATGGATGGGCACAATACACTATGCCTCACTAACCACACTGTAACCTCAACACACAAGGTTCCCACATTGTATTCATCGCAGCAGCTGGTCTGCCTGCCAACAGTGGCTAGAACCGCTTTTCCAGCCTCATTTTTTCCTTTGTAAACTTTCGGGCAGTTATGCTTCCGAAATCTCCTAATATGATTTTCTCCTTTAAGTCGCTGGATTATTTAGTTTAAAACCACTTACGTGGTCCACCACAACGATGAAACCATGTTAAGAAGCTTCCATCGTTCGTTGGACTTTACTGAAGAGAGTGCTGAAATGTCACTGAATTGTCAAGCTGACAAATGTTTAAATGATAAAGGCTGAAAACAATTATTTTTTTAAAAAAAATAATTACTTTTCAGGACACAAGGCCACATATATAGGCTTCCATATCAGTAAATGTACAGGATTTGCACTCTCTTGTGAAATAATCAGGAAAGGATACATAGAGATTCACTAGCCTAGCAGAACCCAGTCCAAAAGAGCTGGTTATAGTGTTATACTAACGACACTAGAAATGGCACTTAAAGGGGACGCATGTTTAATTGCAAGTAATAGGCTCATATAGTAGGCTGGCTTGTGTTTATCAGCGTGTCTTGAAAAAGGCTGGATTTAATCATAGTATTTTATGTCGGAACCCCGAGGAAGATTCTTACTGCAGGCCTGTTCGTACGTCGAAAGTAGCGAATATATTGAAGCGGTTATTTACACTCGAATTCGTTTATTAAATATAATAAAAGTCCACTATGTACATACGACACAAATGCTTATCCGAATTTGCAAAGTCCTCAAAAAAAAACAACAAAACCCAAACCCAAATTAGGTTTACAGTAGTATGAAATATTTTAGAGCCTCCTGGGAATTTCGTGATAAATGTAATCGTCTGTGTTTTTTTCTGGCAAAATCGGGTGAATGTCCTAAAAATTTGCTTGGGCTAAGGGTTGGAGAATAGGGTTCGGGGCAGAGTTAAGATTAAAGAAGAAAATGCACCTGTGGGAGAGTACCGGGATAATATACAAAGGGACAGGGGTATTTATTTGCTTCAGAATCTAAAAAAATCCACATTTTTTTGTTTCAAAAACTTCAAACCGCATACATTTTCCTTCATCTTGACCATTTATGGGAAACCCCACCGGAATGTCGGAATTTTTCAACAGTATACACCGCCATTAACAGTGTTGTGTGACGTCATATAGCGAGAAAATCTAGTGAGAAAATGGTGCGGTCGCATGCTCAAACCTCTATCCCCTTAAGGACTGTCCCATGGTTGTTCTATTTCCCTTTGCTCAACATATAACCCTATCTTAAGCAAGCTTTCAGGGAGTCTCAATATTTTGCCGTTTCTCTCTCTAAAGGTTTAATCTTCAATTTGCCTTTGTTTATTCTCATGTTGTGTTCAAAGAAGATCTACCAGTGTAGCCTGATACTGTCTAATTCAAAGTAATTTTTTTCTTTCTTTTGTTTCCTCCTCAGATCGGAGACTATCTAATGCCGTTCAGAATTTCCCATCATCCTGTCTGCACCTACACAGGACGAATACGCAGAATCGTCACGCTCTCGGAGTGTGCGGGCTATCCAGATCCTACAGTAGAAGTATTCGACGCCGCTGGATGTGAATGTCGATTATGTGACTCTGACTACACCAGCTGTGAGAACCTAAATGGCTGAGCCGAGCCCGGCTTGGTGGGTTCCTATTGACGGCTCCCCTCTCCCCCACTTTCCGTGGAATTACCCCCAAAAAACTGCTCTGTTAACTGTTATAGCGCTTCATTTCTAAACCAGTTTCCTATTAGGGTTTGTGATTAGTGTTCGGGAGGCAAACAAGTGAACAACGACGGAGACAGACATTGGAAATAACTGAACATCGACCGAGCCAAGACAGATAAAGAAGAGGAAGGAGACAAAGGTGAAGGAAGAAAACTTCGTCAGAGTGGGAAGTACAGTACAATGGTGGTAGGCCCTTGAAAGTATTCCCAGCTTAAACAACAGAAGGATGTTATCTGACATTTCCATTTTTTTTGCGTAAGAGATTTTACTTATTCACCTAACTAAAGACGAACCCAAAAGATGTTTTCACTGAATTATGATGTCACGCAGTGAATGATTCTAGCATGGTGACTGAAACTGGTGGCAGATTTAAAAACTGTGATTTAAATATACCGAGGATAAACCTACGAAATGATGTATGTGAGTATGCTGCTTAACACAAAAGAAAGCGAATGAATAATAGGCCTGGGCAGAATTCGGATCTGGAATCGGTAACTGCGAGTCCTAATTTGCGATTCCTAGAACCAGTTCCTCGGTAGGAACCCATGCTTTAACCAAAACTGTTCTTTATCTAGATTCGTTTCCATTCAGTTTTCAGACGGTAAATAAATCTAATCATCTCTCAATTGAGAACCGGACTCGGAATACAAGAATCGTGACCTTTATGTCGTCTCAAGGCTACTAGTCCCAGGTCGTCTCCTAATCTCCCCTCCACAACCCTTCTCCCCTTTTACCCCTCCCTGCATTTTTATTTAAGATAAGGAGTTCGAATTCGCGAGTCCCGTGTATCAATGTACTTGAATCCACGAATACCTCAAAAGCGAATTTTGCCCAGGCCTAGTGAACAGCGAGCAGATTTACACCATGGTATGGTCATGTCCATACTGTTGTAGGATCGCCTTGTTTTACTCTCAAAGTTTGTTATCATATTTAGGGTTGGGATAGACGTCGGTTGCAAAGTTAGGCAAATATAAAGTGCAGTATTTCACAGTGAATTGTACAGCTTGGTTAGATGAAATAAATCCATCTTGAATGCTTTATTGTTAAATATAAGCGCCATCTTTGAGCACTGTTGGTCCTGTGGCGACATTTCCTTTTCACCTATTCAAATACATATCGGTTTGGAATGTTAGGTACTTTTATCAAACCACAAAAAAATTTCAATTTCATTATTTAGTGGCGCGTTAAAGTTCACAACATGTCAGTTACTCATGAGTATTGCTTGCTTTGATTAACAGCCATACATCACGGTTGTACTTGTCTATAAAGAGTATCGACAATTTTAACACAGATAATTAATTTTGAGAATTTAGAGCCAAGCGAGATACTGTGTGTAGTGTGCTTTGTAATGGAAATGTCCGGTCAAAAGCTTTGAATCCTAGACATAAATCTACATAAATTACGAACCAATTGCTTATATTGATGTGAAACAGTTACGGCCATTTTTTTTTTGGCTATCACTAAGGGATTTTCAATTGCTTTTTATGAAGAAGCCTGTTTTGGAGGGACTCATTTCAAGTAATTTCCTTGTGATACCCCTAGTCTTGAAACGAAAGCCCTTTGCTACTTTAAGCTCCCTTTTCAGAACACATTTCACAGAGTCTCCAGTCTCGTACGAAGAACATATAAATAAACGAAAAAAAAGCATACACACATTTATGACTTAAAACACACATCTTGCCTTCAATCAGTAAGACTACATTTAAAACCACCTTTTTTTAAAAAAAAAAAGAAGTGGAGATTACCGTGTTTCTGGTAAAAAAAAAAAAAAAGTGAAATCAGTGATATTATAAAGTTGCAAGCTGTTGGTTCTCAATTGAAATCGTTAACGCCAGGCGACGTACTTATGTTAAATGACACAGAAACTGGTGATAACGATAAGTGTTTTTTCCTGTCTTTATTGCAAAGCGCCTCCTAACAGGAATAATTGACCCTCGAGGGCAAAAATTTTCTCATTATCCACTTATTGTCATTTTGGCGTATTGTGAGGGCAAACTCTGAGAAACAAAAATGTATGTATAAGGATTTATCCCAGCGCTTATTTTCCCCCTCGAAGGACCGGTTCTGTAATAGCGTAAAATCACGCTACGTTAACCCTGATATAACAACTTTGTATAAGTATCTTATCTCCAGTTCTATCCGGCACTGTGTCAGCTGATTGTTTCCTTATGTTCCTGATGCTCTTGTTAACGCCGTCATCGTCGCCTTTGTTACCCAACTCCTTGTTTTTGTTGTCGTTGTCGTTGTCGTTGTCGTTGTCGTTGTCGTTGTTGCTGTTGCCGTTGCAGATGTTGTCGATATCGCTGTTGTTGTTGTTTCTGATTGTCTCCGAAGAATTTAGACTTGAATGCATGGCGAATTGAAAACTTGCTCACCGTCTCCCATTTTAGCTGTTCAAGTTTTACATAGATCTATAACATTTGAACACCAACAGTAATAGCACAGAAAAAAAAAATGACTGAAACTCGACGCAAAGAGAAATAGTTCTGTAGACAGACACGTTTTGAAAGTCAGCATATAGTCCACCATAAGGAAAATAAATTACTTAATAAATACTTCTAAGAATAAATTACTTTATAATAGTCTGCCTGATGGTATGCATCGTCAGCACGATAGATATACCGCGAGTTTGCTTTTGCTTGTGATTACGATTGCTTGTGCACTTGTATGTCAGAATGTCAGTGTGACTGTGTGCGTAAATATATTCGTATAGATGTATGGGTGAGAGTGGATTGAGATAATGTGCTTGAGCCATTAATGGAAAGGAAAGCTTAAGAGGTAAAGACCATCTAAGTTAAAACAGCATTTTGAAACAAGGTCTGCCATTGGATTCCTACACTTCTCAACATTTGACTTACGTGATGGTCTGATTTCAGTGGAAATAAAAGCATTTACTGAATTGTTGAGTTGGTGATTTGATGAGTTTTATTTTGTCAGTGGTTCCAAGAGTAGATGGCAAAGAGAGAGCAGCAAGTGACAGAGATGGGAGGTGGCAATGATTAGATTATTGTCTTCTATGAGATAAACAGTTTTCATTGTTTGATGTCTGTGATAATTTATTGGTTCAGATCGACACAGCTTATTGAGTTCTTGTGGGTTTCAACAAATCAGTAGGCTTACACTGTAGATTCTGTATTACATCAGCCTGCTTAAAGTCACACGAACAGATAGGGAGCATGAAGTTTCTGTGTAAGGTCGGCCACAATACTAAAAGAGGCGACCAACTGCAATGAATTATTTTCTTCTAATGCAAAGAAAGATAACTCTTGAACAGTACTTTGGGCCAAGAGATCTTTAAGGCTGTTTTCTGCTATTTGGCTTTGTAAAATGAGAATTATCTGTGAACTGCAGAGGTTTGTGTTGAAGCGTCAATATTTTCTGGGATATCATAAAAGTTTTCTATCACTTTCAAAATGATTCTAATCAAACGACATCAGGAACGGTTTGAAATTATCAAATACAAAGAACAAAATACCCCATGTGCAAGTTGCCGTCATCATCCGCTGTTCGGTTTTATAGCTCTTTAGCCATACTAAATCTAATTTCAAAGGGCTTATTGCCTTTCACAGCCAGATGTGGGTGCTAAATTTCATGACATCATGAATAAGATTAATTACCTCCGGGAAACTTGAGGTTGAATTTTGTCGCATGAAATCTTGAAATAGATCCGCCATTGATATTTAAAGTTTCAACGAGAATAAAGTGAAATGCACCTGAATATCTGGAGCGCCATCTAGTGATTCAATGGAGATAGTTTCAGGAAATTAACCCATTTTCGAGGATAGACACAAATTAAAGCCTTACACGGCAGACTGCTGCACATTGAATTTAAATGAATATTTCAATGACAATAATGACACTGTATATCGCTGTGTGGGAAGTGTGTCGTACCATTAAGACAGATGCAGTTTGAATGCTTACATTATAGCATCAAGAGGAGGAAACACAGATGGACATTTCGGAAAGGAGGTGAAGGAGGACGAGAGATGCGTTTCACAGACGTTATTTTATATTCCTTAATTACCCAAAGACCAGATTCTGATGCATTAAATCAAGTAATTCACACTTCCTAGATCGTATACACGTTAGAAAAGCTTAGATGATCACAGCGTTTTCTCATCATTATTACCAGAGACACTCATGAATTGTTTATGTGCTTCATCAGACTGCTCATATTGTCAATCTTAGACATATGCTCCTTGATGTCATGAAACTAATAGTATACACCTCTAATGCGCGACAGGGATATACTTACAACTCGGGGTCAGCAGTTACTAACTAGACTATGTGCCTGCCACCTACACCCTCTGTCTCAAAGCTCTAATCAAAGAGTTGAGGCTCTGAATTGTCACAAGGACCCTTACTCGACTGAAAAATGATACAATCTTATTTCATTCCATTCAGCCACATATTTCGTGGGCGTTTTCTTCTTTTTTTTAGAGAGCTTTGAGTGAGTTGCCACTTTGCTCCACTCCTAGCAATTTGCAGTTCACTTTCCTGGCGTTCATAGTGCCACTTAGTTCCGCCTGTCAGAGGTCCTTTTCATTCTCCTAAGACGTTGTTTTGAAGCTCATCAAAAAGTCTAACGAGCACCAAGAATAGCAATGCTCACTTTCATCCGACATCTTGCATAGGAAATAACCTCACGATTTCCCTTGACAGTGGACATCATTGGCTAAAACTTCCGGAAAGTGAGACAAAAATAGAATATTATGACCACATTCGGCTTTCACGGAACACGTGGTTTTGCAACACGTAGTGATATGTTTGCCACACTTCAAGAAAAATTCCCCTATACATAGTGAACACAGGCTTTTCCCCGTGAACGGACGAAATCTACTGAGGGCTCGTGCATTAACAATGGGATCTCCTACCATCGAAAAATTGCATAAATGAATCGGTTCTGAATGCACCCTTAGTAGCGTTCAACATGCAGAGTTTATGGAATCCCATCGTTAATCCGCAAGCCCTACATAATATCAGTAAGACAGGCTCTCCCTGTAGTTAGAATAACTCAGATTAATAATGATTAAGGAATAGAGGAATGTTGCAGTCGATAACGGTTAAGAACAACCATTCACTAAGCTTTGGATTCTCTTCACTATAAATCACTATAAAGAAGTCATTTATTTCATGTCTAGATTGTAACAGAACAGAACTGACTCACTAGGTGATGTCAACAAAGAATACGAAAACGCAGAGCAGCCACGCACGTCTCATCGCTTGCACTGTCTCCATAGAGATCAGACCTCCCATCTTCCGTCCGAAATAAAAAAAAAAACACTGAAAAAATTGTGGAAATAATATAAAAAGTTGTGTGCCGTCATGTCCAAGAAACCTGAGCAAAATGATTACAACATGATTAAAATGCCGCCATTTTGTGTCATTTATTATATGGGGTCACAACTACTGGTCTAGAGATTTAGCCACCTGTAACCGGGAAATGCTTCATATCTTTTGGAAAACATACTCCGAGCTATCTTATTAGACCCTTTGTGACATACTTGAAAGAAAGAACATTAATGTTTTAGTCCATAAACCTAATAACTAATATTATGCTTTTGTCGTTTATTCCATACTACAAAAAAATCTATTTATCAGATTCCTCTTGATTCTCTGCTCCAAACACTACAATGATGCCCGCCACATCAGCCTCTTTCCCTGTTTTAATGAACTTGTTGTGTTGGATATTTTATGGCTAATAAAACCTGATCTCTTGACTCAAGAAAAAAACGATTTATCTTATTTTTATGTGATATTCAAAAGGCAGAATGCTGCGACGCACGAAAAAGACTGTATATCGATATTGTGGATTCCCTGACACTGAAACTGGCGCAAGATGGCTCTGAGAGTGGATTGCCTTGACTTTGGCTGGCTCAGCATCCGATGGTTTCAATGAAATATCGACGTAGGCTCATTTTGATTCCAGTCCTCATGAAATTCTCGATGCTCCTCTACTTCGCGTCTCCCACTGGGATACAACAACATTTAACGAAAGCACATGCAGTTTAGAGTAAGCCTTAGGTTGGTTCCGGTAGCGATTGTTTCTAATTGGCTTAACATCAATAGGAACGTATATGAGGCTTCGCCCCGAGCTTATGTGTTTAAATTAAAGCCTAAAACTTGAATAATGCATTGAAATATATACATTTTGCCCATGCCCCATACCAGTCTGGATCTCCTTGGTTATTTTTGATCACCATTAATTTTATATTTCCCGGCGGAGAAACGAAAATACGCGACATATAATGGTTAGACAAGGTCGTCCTACAGGGGACGACCAGAGAAGTTATGTGCACTTAGTAGTACTTTTAAATGTACACTACGCTTTTTCCATGCACCAGAACATACTTTATATGGGGGTCCTAACAAGTTGGTTAGTTGGTTACTGGTATATTATCGCGGCAAACATCACCTAAAAGAATAAACGGTGGTTAGAGCTGGAGAAACACGCATACATACACACACACAGCGAGAGAGAGAGAGAGAGAAAGTGAGAGAGAGAGAGAAAGAAAGAAAGAAAGAAAGAGAGAGAGATGAACCAAAGCTCAGCGCCACAACTATTTATAGCATCAAAATCACAGATTATACAGCTAAACTCAGGCGCAATCATGGGGATCCCAATGTCGTAATTGAGTAAATATCAGCAACCAGCAAACACATGGAAATCTTACAAGCTCTTTAGGGATAAACATCTTGCTTAAGCTTAACAGCTTGTTTATTTTAGCTTTCCTTTTACTATTTATTGCAACCAGCGAAATATTTTTTTTTCAAAAGATCAGCCTGCACTTCCCGATAGATCTGAGCATTCTGTGCAGTGGACACCTATACTCAAAATTTTTCCACCTCTTAGTGACGCCTCTGGCCATCGGGATTCACCATAATGTGATGACATTGCAAAATTGTTGTCAGGACTCATGACAACCAAATTATCGCTTAAAGTGTCATGGCAAAATTTATTTTTTTTTAATTTCGGGAGAGAATTTGTATTCTTTGTTCTCCGAGATGTTGCGAGCAAGATGTTGGCAAGCTAGGAAAAAGAGAAGCAGCCAAGAACATAGTCTACAGTCTACAGTCCACTTTGACATAAAGTATACCATGATCGTTACCGTCGTAAGAACTCTCNTCCCTTCCCAAATGGCCGTGGACAATACCTAAACTCAGATGATATTTTCCATTTTTTTTAAAAACCATACCGTTCGAAGGGACAATAAACTAGCTAATTGAAAAGTTTATATAGTATAAAGTCCTTTCCTAGTGACATTTAGAGAGAAAAAAAGTGCTTCGCATGATACCTCTCCACTTAATACCCCAGCGGACCTTTAAAGAAAATTATTCGATTTTATGACATAGACGATATTATTTATTACAAGCTTACCCGTGAACCTGGCAATATAAGGTGTTGTTTGCTGATAGCACACTTCTAAAATAGGGTGGGGGAAATGAATGGTGCACATCATAATCTTCTGCATCTACTTCCAGCATTTAGTTTTGCGCACCGGAAATGTATGATGCAGTTGACAAGGGAACGGGCCTCTTTTTCGCGTTCTCTTAAAATCCCGTTACGTCTTTCTGTGAAGTTGAACCACGATATGTCAGCATTTTTTTTTTTTTGAAAAGCCCAAGAGATTATAAATCTCAGAGTGTTTCCTCATATTTCTACACACAAAATTGTCCTAAAGCTGGAGATTCTTGAGACTACTAGTGAGTGAGGGTGTGACATTCTTTTTTAAAAAAATTCACATCTCTTATATATTTGAAAACTTGGAATCGCATGTGTCACTTTTCCGGATAAGCAGACTTCAAATCTGGCGTGAGGGTACAAAATGATACATCAGTCATAACGACGGCTTTCAACTTTTGCTATTTGGAACTGATTTTGTTAGAACAAAATTTTTCACAAAAACTTCCGGTCCCCTTACGGCGATTGGTAACCCCGTTGCGGCAACAAAACAAAATTTCGCATGACGTCATCAAAATTTGCGGACGAGGAAGTATTCATCTGTGGGAACCACTGCTGTTGTTATCTCTAAAAGGGTTGGGGGAAGATAGTGGCTGGAAGGGGGAGGAGGTGAAAAGACACACAAAATAAGAAACTGTTCAGTAGACGCTTGATATCCATTCCTCCTCCTCATTTTTCCGGCAGTGTCGGGATATCTCAACTAGTTATATCTATTTATAGATTTCAGGGAGACATTACTCTCCTGACCCATCATGACAATAGTTTCTTAGTTCTGAAAACTTTCACGTGTAACATTGTTATCTATTTTTGGTCAGATTGTTCCATTTCTCAGTGGTTCTAACGAACAGAACCAGATCCCCACAGACCGTGAAGACAATAGTAAAATAATAGCACGTTTAATTAGTATTTTATTGTTCTTCATGGCAGTGGCACAAACAGTCGCTAGACAGCTTTGCTTGAGGATGTTAATAGAGCGCTAACCATGAGAGGCAAAATCTATACTGTTTCCAAGCCGTTCCTAGACAGATTGCCCAACGCCCACTTGAAGACTTCTGTTCACGATGTCTTTTCTGTTCATTGGGAATAAATGCATGGCTGTGGTACTGTGCGTGAACTTGTCAAAGACTTTGCTACAAGAAGTTTCCAAGGCAGTCGTGCTCGCACAAGTGGCTTCAAGAACTTGCTTTAGGTCCCTAGTCTTCTCTCGGTAAGAGTAGTGCTTGTTTCCTTTGAGGAAAAATCGGTGGTTATTCAATTTCAGGAACCAGGGACTCTTCTCCTGGAGAGACGAGCTTTGTTGCACACCTTCAAAATGTCGGGCGCTTTAAGAGGATAAATATGGTTTTGGTAGACTTTGCTGACGTACATGTAACAAGGAATCCTAAGGCTTGAGTACAGGCAACTTCGTATAGAACGTAGCATCATTAACTGTGGGCTTGTGTATCGAGTGTTTATCAGTTCTAGAAGAAATTAAGTCTGAGGCCACGGTGTCAAGATAGGAGTGGATGTAGGGTAGGTTCACTGAATTAATCTCAAGTAGACTAATATTATGTCTACTAACGTCATAGTTTGACACATTTCCTCTTGGTGTCTATACATATTGATTGTTGAGTAAGAGAATATCTCGTCTTCAAGCTGTCAAACTTGGCAGGATACGTGACAGTTCCTAAAACAAAACGTCAATCTATTTGATGCATTTTATGTTGGGTGATATTTTCTGTTGTCATTTTTTAAGCGAATATATGATAACTCATAAAGTTTTTCTTGTGAAGAGGTTAACATTAGACCTGTCCTCAATTTTAAAAAAATCAAAGATTTATCATATAGGAAGTTTTCTTTTATCAAAAGCGCACTGTACCCAAAAGCTTTGACGAGCTTTTTAAAAAATTATTACAGAGAATGAACAAAGAACTGCTACATAAAATACGTAAACTCTAACAAGAGCTTTAAAAAAGTGGAAAATGAGGCGCAGGAAATAAGTTTTAAGAAATAAATAAAGACGTAGACCTAGATTTACATGAACTTTCTAAAGATGATCAGTATGCTTGGAAATCAGCAAACCTATCCTGTGCATTTAAAATTTAATGGCTTTATGAGCAAAATCATGGTTGCTTTGGTAGAATTCTAAAAGTCAGATTGGAGAAAACTGTACCCTACCCAACCCACTAATAGATTCTTGGCAGTTCGTTATAAGTCAGTATCCCATTCTTTAAGAGGAACTGGTTGTATTCATCACACCTATAATGTGTCGTCAGTATGAGCTCACTCAGCTGTATCATGTTTCATCCATCTTTTTGTTTTAAGATGTCTTTACCATCCTGCTACAAACTGCTTTGGCAGTCTTCGAATAAGGCATGGAGATCCTGCAGAAATGGTGTGGGGTGGTGGTCAGAAAAGAAGATACGCCGATAAAGGCCTAAGATTTCTTTCGTCAAGACGGACACCTCAGCAAGCCACACAATTTTCAAACCTCACGTTTTTGATAATACTAATTTCAGAATCCCATGTTCAGCTTTCAGGCTTGTTGTGGCTTAATGAAAAATGTTAGTAAACTTACAGGACTGATTATCTCTGAATCAATACCGTTTCCCCTTCAAATACTTAAGGCAATGACTTCAAACTCCCTTTCAGACTTTGTCAAATCTTTATTAAAATGTTTTTTCTCTTTGCATCAAGGAGTAAATACATGTCAATGTAGTTGCAAAGTAGTCCATAAAAAAAATTTTGGTCTGCACAAACTCGTCTATATGATGCAACATGATGCTGATTCAGAGCTTGGCTTTGATCTCGATCGAGGTCTAAAGTTAGAGGTATCAATGAAAGCTTTAACGTGCGTTTAGTCTACATTATTTAATGTAATATATGATTTAGAGCTAGGGTCTTAATCGAAATCGAAGTCTGCCGCTTTTTGTCAATGAAAGCTTTTACCCTGAACTGCAAAACACAACATAATTTAGTCCGAAGGCAATGGGTCCTGACCCGAAGCATGTGCCCGCATGATTAGTTCAGAAAGCCGTTTCTATTAGGCCAAATTATTCCACAGAAGTGATCTTGTATTTCGCATCATGATGGCCCAAAACCGTTTCTGCAGAATATTTCACAGCTAGTGTTTGCAAAATAGTGTACTGTTTTCCAGGATTGCTGGTTTTATGTTGTTCTGCATAATTTCATATTCACTGGAGCAAAAAAACAAAAAGATTAATGAATGTTTGTGGAACACAAACAAAACTGGTCGCTATTGAATAGATATTGCACAGTAAACCTTTCGAACATGGCTCATGTGAGCACATTATTGTGAATGAGGAGCATCAGCATCAGATGTGTCCATTTCTGCTAGGTATTCACAACTTTCACGGCCCACGACTAGCACACAGCCATTTTTAACCCATATCACATGCAGACTCAGCAAACATCATGCAGGGCGAAATATGTCTCCATGTCTGCCAATGCTGTACAATTCTTATTTGAAACATAGAACTGATAAATGATCTGTGGGTTTGGATCTCCTAGAGTGTTGTGGGACAAGTGGGACAATTGCCCCATGTGTGTCCCACAACATGTAATGAACATTGTTAAGAATAGGTTATTACTTGTTCTATTCCATGGTAATTTTATTCTCCCCTCTTCATGAACATAACATTGTAAAGGATGTTCATGATAAGACACAGGAATCGCTGTCGTCACAGACCATATCAGCGACGCAAAGAACGCACCTGAAAGGAATATTCAGTACAGCACCTATTATTGGTATAGTAATTATTTTATTATGCCCTCTTCATGAACTTAACATTGTAAAGGATGTTCATGATAAGACACAGGAATCGCTGACGTCACAGACCATATCAGCGACGCACAGAACGCACCTGAAAGGAATATTCAGTACATCATCTATTACTGATGTTAAAAGCTGGCATTATTGTTCATCATCATTACCATCACACGTACGTCATCATGATAAAACAAATTATTTAAATAAATAATTCAATAAATTGTTTCATTGTTGCAACGTGTTCAAGTCTTCCTTTGAGTTTTTTTACCTTTATCACTGGTGTATTCTGTGTTGCTCTCGTATTCGATGTTCAGTTTTTGAAGTTCGACAGAGCAGACCAGATAAAAACCAGTCAGTTTCATGTTGTATGGTGAGTTAACACATTTGTTTCAGTTGATTTCGTGTGAGAATCCGAATGCTGAGCGAGGAGAAAAAGAAAATAGCGCCAATTCGTCGGATATGGTCAACACTAGAAAATTAGCTCTGAAAATCAGGACAAATTCAAATGTGCGAACTGTTAAATGGTTTCAGGAGAGGAACACTATGACTGAGTTAATTTATTTTTTTTATCATGGTGATGATGATTATAATAACAGTGCAGCTGAAAGCAAGACAAAACTGAATACTGAGGGCAAAGAATTATACACAAAATAAAATCTGAAGATGATGATGAGGAGGAGGAGGAGGAGAAGGATAATGACGATGATGATGATAATGATGATATAATGATGATGATGATGAAAATAATTATGATGGTAATGATTTTATTACAACATTATATCTGAAGTTAGGGTAATGTCCGAAATTTCATATTTTATTCTTATATGTTTATCTATAATCCACAGTTATACTAAACGATTATTTTCAATGCTCGAACTAATGTCTTTCACATCACTAAAGATGAGGACAATGACGATGATGATGATGACGATGCTAATGATAATAACAGTGACAATGTGGATGGAACTGATAATGATTGTGATTTGTATAGCGATACTAAGATCAGACGTCATCAGACCAGTTTAACGTCAATAGCTAGCATTCGGAATAACGATCTTTAAATAATCTCTTTGTCGCAATCCATTTCGAATCGTACATTTTTAGAACTTCAATGATCAAAATATATGCTAGGAAAATGAGATAGCATTAACTGCCGAATCTGGATTCAGATTTAAGAAAATGAATAAGAAATTATAAAAAAGTACTAAAAGATACAAGGTTACAAAGATACTAAATAAAGATTAGTCGGGGAAGGCAAGAACTGTATATCGCTATATTGTGTCATCGCGTTCGTAAATGTGACAAATCCAGTTATTGAAAGTGCAACATCTGAAAAGACACAAGTATTTCACTGCAAATGGAGCAAATTACATAGAACTACTGCTTCTCCTGCTAAATATCTCCAACTGTTTTCTCCTTCCCCTGCGAACAATACAATCTCAGAAAAGCAAATCTGTCGACGTCTTGGAACGAGAGGGAAAAGGCTACATTGCCCATGGTGCAGTGGTATCTCAGTTTGGTTCCAGCCCAAAACAATAACAATGTCAAAATCAATAATAATAACAATATTTATTCAATTTAAGTAGATACAACACATAAGACCAGTAGTAGCTACCACAATAATGATACCGTGACAATAAAATTTACAGACAAAAAAAATCATATGTATATATTCTAATTGGTGTTAAAATCCATACGGCACACACCGAAACTAATATTACGAATAGACGTACCACATTATCTACATTGCAGTTTGACGTGCACTTGTGTTACTTTACCCTTTAACCTTTCTCAGTAAGGTAACGTCAACATTAAAGCTTGTCCTTCCCCTTTCGCTTAGACCATAAGCAGTGTTCGCTGGAACGTCAGTTTTTCTAAGGCAAGAGAAAGAGAAGAAAGAGAAAGAGAGAAGGAAGGAGCATTCGCTTTTTTGAATCGCATATCAGCCACGCCTCCAAGACTGTACTACCACGTGACCGCCCCCTTAATGACAACCGTCCGTAAAACAAGAAGTGGATATAAATGGAAATCCAAGTAAGCCGCCTAATCATAATGTAAAGAATTTACTTTCGCACATAACATATTCATGGAACCTCCTTCCTCCACCCTACCCCCGATACACACACACACACACACACACACACACACACACACACACACACACACACACACAGAGCTGTATTTATTCACCCACTCATGAGATATTTCTGCGGCCTTATGACAAAAAGCCACGACATATGCAATACACTTTCTATGGCAAATGTACCTTTTTGTCTCAAGATGGCTGGCAGATTTTAATTCTACAAGTAAATCTAGTATCACCATGAAATTTGATACGGTACGAAAAAAAAAACAACCCAGACCAAATGACACAAAAGCACAGCGTTTTAACAGTTCATGACCTTGTTTCACGATCTTGTTTCTGAGTCTTGACGTCACAAGACTTAATATTTGATTTCCACTGAATATTAACCGCTTATCGTTTTTCAGACTGCCGTCACTCAGGGCTGGTTAGAGTGATATATAGCCGAGGAGGCGTGGCTGTTTTGCGTTTCCTTATCCATTTTATGACGTCATCCCATGACAATTCCCTTCTTTGGTCCTGCCTACTTACGCCTGACCAGCCAGATACAGAAATGTGCGAATTTTGCAGAAGAAAGAACTAGATATTTATCAAATTAATTTAAACACAACCCAAACATGATAAAATATAGAGAATTATTAGGAACTACAAGATCAAAATGGTTAAAGAATGTATGTTGCATTTATTAGGTTAATGATGTCTGGTGTAAAATCATAGCGAAAAAGTGTGTGATGCCCTTTGTATCTGTATGTTATGCTCGTCATATTGTGATTGCTATGCTTTATCTATTTCGTTTGCTCGAATGTATACTATGTACATCTGAGCTAATAAAGTTATTGTTATTGCTATTGTCATTGTTGTTTTGCAATTGCAAGGCTTCTTTTGCCAGTCTGGAGATAATTGTTGGAGACTAGATCTAGATCGACAGTATGAACACTATTACGTCCGGCTATCCCAATCCATAGAGCGACTTCACTATTCCATGAGACGTTCCGAAACGTGGCAAAGTCTGTTCCACTTAATCTCAATCCGGACAATCGCCACTTGGACGTAATTGCAACATTTTCCACATGACAAAATGCTATTTTTCTCTCTACATGTCACCGGATAATCGCAACTTTTCCAGCTCTAATTAATTCTGATTAAGCAGAATGACAGTACTTCCTTTGCTCAGAACCCACATGAAGGGCGAAGACCCTGTGTGTTTTGGTCACTGGCTGGCTGAAGGTACTAACCTTTTGGAGACAACTTCAAGAGAGCATTGATATCTTCCAACAACCACTATCTACAGCCATTCAATGGAACACCATTCGAGCTGTATTACGGTTTAAGTGGACAACGAAGACAGTTATCATTCTTCTGTGTTCTGGAATAACGACTGAGCCTTCACTCAAATGCTACCCTTTAATGATGGTAAAAGTGGGTAGAAATTTCGTAGTAATCCACTTAAAACCAGTTGTGGCTGGAAAAATCTCTCTTTTTCTCAACCGACGGGTCTTTTAGATCGTTGAAATTTAGTCGATGAAATTTGTAGATCAATCCTCAAATACACTTATACTCTCATGTCTTGTTGAGATGTCTTCGAGCTGGTGATGTAGGTAATATAATGGACAAATTTACAACCCTTATATCGACATATTCAAAGTCATAAGCTTTATTGACACTCAGGGTAATATTTTGGGCATCTTACAATTTTATGGTTTTTCTTCACATGATTTTAATATCTAACTCTCCATGCCTCTCTCCCAACCCCCCTCCTTGCTGCACCTCCAATGCCCAACCCCAAATTCTTCGCCTTCTCGTCTGTCGACTCACGCCGCGGATTTGCTTTGTTTTATGGCATAAGTTCACAACTAATTCGTACCAAATATGTTGCTGATGATGATAATGATGTAGTGCCTTCAGCTTTTGACAGCCCATTGTCTCTAGGACACTAGCGCATGTCTTCCTTATTTGTTTTGTTATTGTTGTTGTTGTTGTTGTTGTTGTTGTTGTTGTGTATAGTGTGTTGTCGCTGGTTGGGGGTTGTGGAAGGAGCAGGTGTCGCAGGTCTGTCGGATAAGGGCAGCGGAGTTGTAGGCGTTCAACTGACTCCATGTGATGGTACCAAATATGTTATTCATCAACAAGAACAACAACAACAACAACAACGACAAGAACGATACCAACAAGAAGATGAAGAATAACGAGGACGACATCACCACCACCACCACCACCACCACCAAGAACAACGACAATAATAATGGTGGAAGGAATATCAAGTTCAAGTTCAAGTTCAAGTTTAGTTAGGCCGAAGCCAATCACTTTACAATACATATCAACAGTTCAGAGAGTATGACGAAGGAGAAATAGAAAACAACAACAACAAAAACAACAAAAAAAATAAGGAATACTCATACCTTTGTACCATCAATCTGCTTTATCCGATCATGCTTTTAATCTTCCCCGGATCAGGAAAAAACCACTCTTACTCACAGTACATCTGTCCTATTACTCTTTTCTTGGACACCAACCAGAAATTGATTGTTTTGCAATCTACATGGACAAAAAATAGACTTGTCTAGATTCATGTGGGCTGTTATGGTCGTTCACACTCCATAAAAGGAACCTGGGCAGTGCGTTTTAGAGTTGTGAAATTGACCTCGGCTTAGTGGTGGGTGGTAGCTTTTCTTAGTATTGATACACTCAATGCTTAAGAATTTCGATTCAGTGTCGAGGTATCGGGTGTTTTCAAAGTATCGAAATAGCGGAAGTATCGAAAGTATCGGAAGTCTGGGAAATATTGAACTATCAAAAGTGCTAAAAATAATTTCGATCCTCATTACCAAAGGAACTACCGGTCTCCTCAGTGTATAGACTAACGGGATCAAAAGGTATCGAAAGTATTGAAATTAATTTCGATTTCGATTTTCTTTTGATACTTAACACCAAATTAAATATATATATATATATATATTCAGCTTATCCTCCCATATTCAAACGTATTTCTTTCCGTTGCTGAGTGCTTCTTGAAGGTATGAAGATGCCAATGTATTTTTCACTGTTGGTTTTACACCTCCCATTAACTTATCCTGCGGTGCCGTGTCAAAATACTTTCCAGATATTATGTTGTTTAGCTCTTCGTCCAAATTTTGACACAAAGAAAAATGCACCTGAACCAGTTAGCCTTTGAGAACTTAGGCAGTGAAGCAGACAACTTAATATTTTAGGCCTTGTCACTCAGTAAACAGAGTAACCTTACCCATCTAGCAACAACCACAAAGTTTATACTTAAGTGACTAAACCTCACTTATTCTGAGTCTACACGTGTATTTGCACCTATCTAAGCCTTTGAATTAAAATCCACCCCCCCCCCCCCCCCC
>JAWQUT010000331.1:143428-165135 GCA_033807755.1 Ellobium chinense
AGAGAGAGAGAGAGAGAGAGAGAGAGAGAGAGAGAGAGAGAGAGAGAGAGAAAAGTTCAACCTCTTTATTTCCTAACGTAGTCATTCGTTATTACAAAACATCAGCAGGGTAAATGAACAAAACGGCACCTTCACAACCATTTTTCGAGTCTTAAGCCCACAAACCCCAGTTGATGCAAGCACAGTGTATTTAATACATGTCAAATTTCCAGATCCATTAAATAAGCCTGCAGACGTTTTGCCTTTTCCACAACAGCTAAAATACGTCATGGACCATCTACGAAACAAATCCACGTTAACAATTCTCGGTCATGATTATTATCTCCTAATTCTATTTCCCTACTGACAGGATGACAAATGTGCTGCACTCTTAATGTGCGCTTTGTTTCTGCTGAATACCAAACCAAGTATAAAGAATTAATTATCCATGACTGCTAAAATTAATGCAGTTTCCCAGTGCAGTTTACATGAACTGGAACACAGGATATCCATATCAGGAATGGAAACAAACAACAACAACAACAACAATAACAAAAAAACAACAACCCATCATGATGTAAAGTAGTGTTTTTTCCTCACTCTAATGGACGATTTAAATAGATCTCACGTGTACAACATGAAGATGATGATGATACCATCTGATGAAGTCTTTAGGGACAAATAACGTAATGGGAGGGTATAAATGGAGTATAGATAATACGAAAGGCCTACCTTGTTTATGTCCCGATGTTGTCGAATGTAGGGAAAGAATATTATGAATTATTATTACGGGCTGAGACTTAGTGGTGAGTCTTGAGGGTTTTCAACTTGAGATAATAATATGTACCTCTGTGACTGAGTCTTGAGGGTTTTCAACTTGAGATAGTATATTATGTACCTCTGTGACTCAGTCTTGAGGGTTTTCAACTTGAGATGGTATATGTACCTCTGTGAATGAGCCTTGAGGGTTTTCAGTCTGAGATAGCATATATGTACCTCTGTGACTGGGTCTTGAGGGTTTTTAACTTAAGATAGTATATGTACCTCTATGACTGAGTCTTGGGGGTTTTCAGCCTGAGATAGTATATGTACCTCTGTGACTGAGTCTTGGGGGTTTTCAACCTGAGATAGTATATGTACCTCTGTGATGGGTCATCAGGGTTTTCAGCCTGAGATAGTATATGTACCTCTGTGACTGAGTCTTGAGGGTTTTTAACTTGAGATAGTATATGTACTTCTGCGACTGAGTCTTGAGAGTTTTCAACTTGAGATAGTATATGTACCTCTGCGACTGAGTTTTGAGGGTTTTCAACTTGAGATAGTATATGTACCTCTCTGACTGAGTCCTGAGAGTTTTCAACTTGAGATAGTATTATGTACCTCTGTGACTGGGTCTTGAGAGTTTTCAACTTGAGATAGTATTATGTACCTCTGCGACTGAGTCTTGAGAGTTTTCAACTTGGGATAGTATATGTACCTCTATGACTGAGTCTTGAGGGTTTTCAATTTGAGATGGTATATTATGTACTTCTATGACAACATCCTCTTGCAGGGAAGTGCGTGTGCGGTTGCCGCTGGTAACCGTTAATTGCTTATCAGTTTGACTTAAACTCAACAGTGAAATGTCTTGAAAATGAAAATGAAAATACTACTTTTATTGATCCTGTAGAGAATTTGGTTTACAATTTCATACAATGTTATATATCTTAGATACAAACATATAGAAAAATACAAATCATACACGTAAATACATAATATTATGAATGAAATGCATAACAAAGTCATTACTGGTCTACCGCGGTGCAGTGCCATGGTCCCCCCAGCTGCTGTATTGTTGTCGTCCTGGTGTTTCACCTTTCTTAATACTCACTGTGGAACAAAGACATGATAAAAATTCTCCTCAACTTGCACCAAAACAGTGTGGACAGAGCAAAATGACCCAGCAGAATTTCCTTGGTATGCAAATTCTGCAGAGAGGCTGGCAATATCAGTCATAAAGATGTTGCGGAAATACAATATATGATAATGGACCAAGCTGTTTTTATTGTCTGTCAAGACGCAAAAGCCATTTACGGGGTGCTCCCCCCCCCCCTCAAAAAAAAAATTCAAAGTCCAATAACTTCAAAAGTTATAAAGAGACTGGAATGAACTTTTGATACTATTAACGGACAGATGTAATCCATACTTACTGCACTTTTCAGTGATCTAGATCTGATGCTATTCTATTGTTGCAATGGCTAAAAAAAAGCACCTGTCAAAAGAGGACGTGCTCAGCCTACTGTATCAGACACGCACCGGGAATGCCATTGTTAGACTTTTCTAAAGCATTTATGTTGTGGCATAGCCATAAAACCTGGATGATTGAAATTTTCAGAAGTACGAGGAAATATCGATCTGCTATTGTATGCTAAATTTCAACTTCATAAACTTTGAGATTTTAAAGTTATTAAGGTTAGACACGCGCAAATATTTTTACTATATCCTACTACTAACGACTTTCTGCTCTCAGCTCACTCCTAATTTTCGTTGCCCATTCCCACTCACAAATATTTCAGATGAGCATCACAGACACACAAGGGACTGTGTTTGAACTGGGGTTGACAAGTAAACTTTTGGACCACCGGCTCTAGTTTGAACCCACCCCCATGAAAACCCAGTTGGGACCTCACACTACATCAGGGGAGGCAGGGTTACCTATTTGCATGCCCTGTCTCTTCCTGACCTCTGACCCCAAATAGTGCAGNTATTGTTGCAGTGGCTAAAAAAAAGCACCTGTCAAAAGAGGACGTGCTCAGCCTACTGTATCAGACACGCACCGAGAATGCCATTGTTTGACTTTTTTAAAAGTGGCATAGCCATAAAACTTAGATGATTGAATTTTTCAGAAGTAAGAGGAAACATCCATCTGCTATTTTATGCTAAATTTCAACTGCATGAACTTTGAGATTTTAAAGTTATTAACATTTCAGTTTATTGGTGTTTTTTTTTGTCGGCCACCCAAAATCTATACAGATATATACATGTGCCTCCACGTACCATTGTGACACACTCCTCTTGGTGAGGCGAGTAACTGTGGAAACAGAGTTCTGAAAATGTTGAAAACCCTCAATTTTACCTTGAATGTTGCCAAAACATTGCGACATTGTCTTAATAGTCGTTAATCTGATGAAGAAGAGACTCAGTGAACCTGACAAGGGAATGAAGAGCCTTACGTTACGTACATACGACCACTGTTTGTGTTACGTCAAAAAGTTGCTGTGAACTTTGGTAAATGAAGCACACATAAGATATTTTGCCATGACACTCTAGCCAGAGGATGTCGGTCGTAGAAGGATGTCTACCCCGTGCGTTACTAAGAAAGTTGCTTTTTCGTATGTGCTGAAAACGACGTCATTACCACACAAAACGTGGGGGAAATGAACTCGCTTAATCCTTCGAGGGGCGAAAACCATCTTCAGGAGTGTGAAACATTGATTAAAGTTGTCAAGGAGATAAGCCAGGTTCCGGGGAATTGCCCTCTCATCGGTTCAACGAGCTAAGCCGCGTCTTATACGCGTGTTAGTTGCAAGAGTCTGGTGTAATGACATCCGGATACCGAGGGGGGTTGGCGCTCCGAGGGTTCGGTACTTCCAAGGAGGGAGGGTTGATTTTCTTTCATTCAACGGTTTTCAGGCAATAGGATGAGGAGTCCCTTAGGGACCTACGATTCAATCTTGCTGGAAAGTCACATCCGCAGTACGCGGGAATAGGAGCTGTGGATCACATACTCTGGCTGCATGCTCGGTGTGTGTGTGTGGGGGGGGGGGCTGTTGAAGTGCAAACAAGAAATGCAACATTTTATTCATTATACCGTTTAATAGCATTCAGGGAAAAACATGGGCGTAGAATAAATGAAAACAATTTTTTAAAAAACGGCATCAAATCAGATCTTTTATCAGTGGCATAGAATTGATAGAAACGACTTCCACACACTACCGGGCTAGTCCACACCAAAACATAAAACTAACAAAGAGGAATAGATGCAAACATAAGATACAATAGAAGCAGATCCATTTCTGGGGAAGTTTTGTGACCTACAGGTAAAGATGATGGACATAAATAGGAAAATCTGTAGTTCCACCCAAGGTAGTAAAAGAGTAAAATAACAATTTTGTGAACAATCAAAGGCACTTATTAGCAGCCAGTGATGCTTATGTTTAGTCCCTGCAATTTGACAGAAATATCAGGGGTACGTTTTTGGTTGGTATGCCTCAGCCACAGTGAGAAAGGATGCTCATCTACTAGAGGATGGTATGAAATGTGACGTCTTTGGGTCACTAGAAGAGAAAGCTCGGCAACATGGCGGCAACCATCTACCGTTTCAAATTTGTCGGTGGAACGTCATACAACGGCTTTGAATTGGAAGAAGACGGGGCAAGAATCAGTAACGGTATATATGCTAAAGAATGAGGCAAATATATAAATATAGCAAACACCAGCTAGCAAGTGCATTGTTTTCTGTCTCTTCCGCATTAGTCCCAGCCATTTTGGCTTACCTAGAGTCGGATACTTACTTTGCTCAAGTAGGGGTGTGGCTTGCCCCTTTGTCAAATTGCAGGCACCAAAATAACGAGGCCCTGAACTGAACGTCATCAGAAAGGATACAGTTTTTCCACGATGATCACTACGCACGAAAAGCACAAAGTCTGTATCCCATCCGTTTTCTCCCAACCATCCGTTATCATAATCATCATCATCATCATCATCATCATCATCATCATCATCATCATCATCATCAACATCATCATCACTATCACCATCTCTACCACCATTACCATCACCACCACCACTACTGTCAGTGTGGGCTTATCTGGTTGTCCAGATACTTTATAATGAATTTCAGTATATAAACAGTATATAAACAGGTTGTCTGCTTGGTTGCAACAAGTAATGGAGTCCAAGCTGCTACATCGTGGATGTATTACATAGGTTTTCAGTGAAAGTTTTTGTTTTGGTGCGAACCAATAAATACATGAGATGAAAGCTGCCAAATTCATCTCATACTTGTTGTTTCATTTTCGTTTTCGGGGTAGATGATAGATACGTTTCATTCTAAGACCACATAGAAGAATGAAACCGACGATCTCACCATTTCTGATGGATCTCAGTCCCAGGTATTGTATGCCAAGACTGTGCTCGCAGATCTTGAGCGGACACGTCCACTCACTGAGATGCACACCCACTCGCCACCCATCACACCCACCCACACTCACTCACTCTCTCACACATACACGCCCATCCAATCACCCTCACACACACACACACACACACACACACACACACACACACACACACACACACACACACACACACACACACACAAACAACATCCTTTCCTTTCATCCACCTAACAGAGGAACATAAAATCATAATAATATGTATAAAATACAATACTGGTATAATTATCTTTGTTCAATCTCATTAAACTTTGATGCCATTTAACACACTGACGTCACACATCCCACCCACCTCCTCCGCATTGGCCTCATCTCGTTTGAAAGCATTCATTGTTCTAAGTTTTGAAAACGTACTTTGATTTTCCTGCTGGAGTCATAGATTAATAAACAGCTGGGAACTTGGGCATTAACGGTGGAAATCCCATACCATCATAACTCTTACCATCGTAAGGATTGTGTTAGTGCATCGGTGCTGAATGCCTATTTAGTGGCGTTCAACATGTATAGGGTATGTAAGTTTTACGATGGTATCTGTATGATGGTTAAAGATACCATCAATACCATCTCATATGATGGTAAAAGATCCTATCATTAATGCGCAATTTACAGACAAGAACATTTGCAATGGCCAGGACTACACAACAGTTTTCAGCATCCATTGAGCTTATACAGATAGATCGTGATTCACTGACGCTTTAAGCTAGTTTAAATTGAATGTAAAAAGGAAGGAAGTGCTGAAATTATTCATTGACCATCCTTATTGTCTCCACATACATGTAAGGCTTAACACACTGCACCGGATGAACTTCCAAACCTGAGATCCATCTTCTAAAAACCAGGAAGGAGTGACCATTGATTTACTGTCAGATTCAGAAATCCAGAACGTCTTCTGCAAAATCTGTCTGAAGGACTGGTGGTTGTTTTTTTTCAAATGCTGTACTAACGACCTGGATAAAGACATTCTTAGGAGGCTGGAATTCTAAGCTGGGTGCGTTATGTGCGTTTAGCCGATGTACTTTACGTATCTATTGACACTGTCTGATGTTGGTGTTCACAGACTTTTAAAAGTTGCCCGCTGTGCTGAGTTTCGCAAGTTCTGTGGCCGTATACATAATCCTTACGTTAGTTAACACACTGCGGTAACCACGGAAAACTCCCAATACATTAGTAGTGTTCATTGCAATAAACACAATACGTTAATTACGTATGGATTATGCATACGGCCACTGGTGTCTCAGACCCCTTGTTTTTGCCAGGGTATTTTTAGGTTTTAATACAATATATTCAGTCTTGTTAAATGTTGGACCGTAGTGCTTCTTGAGACTGGTAAGATAAAAGTTGTCATTGCGGTCGTCAATAGCAACGCAATTCATAAATATACATTCGAGACTACGTTTATGAATTTTAAAAAATAGCTATCTTGATTAGACGATATAATAATAACAAAAGTAAGATTGATAAGTCTTGTATCCAGGCCATGGAGCTATAAAGAACACTGGAGTGCGTGTCACGTGATTTTGGCCATGCGAAGTTGAAGACAATAGACGCCATCTTGGGTAGGGATGAGTGCAGCGGCGAATGAAGGCGGAGAGAGGGATTTTCAATTTTGTTTTTCACCAGACTACGTCGTAACCATGGTACAGACCTGCTGTGAACTGCAACAAAAGATGTACCAAGGAAACTTTACAAAGAACCTAGCACTACCACAGTACGATACTAAAACTGCTGTTTATTTATTACTATTGTAATTGTTTATTTATTCTTTAATTTCCTAACACTATATTTTATTTACCTCTTGTAATCGCCACCACAAAACGAAAGCCTAGCTAGAGATAGAGATAGAGAGAAAGAGAGAGAGAGAAAGAGAGAGAGCGCTAGATAAGGGTAGGCCTACTAATACTATAGGCAGCAAAGCAGCCGCCCGCTCGTACCTTGCACAGTGTTGCCACTCGTAGGGATTTTCCCCTACTGTAGGGGAAAATTGCTTTTCGTAGGGTGTAGGGGAACCCTACGGGGAAAACTGTCAAATGTAGGGGGAAGTGCTCATAAGATTGGACACAACATTGCAAAGAATAAAATAATGGCCAATCATACACTTCGCGCGTAGGGGAATGTAGGGAAAAATTAGCCTCGGTGTAGGGGAAAACCATCAGTCCAGAGTGGCAACACTGACCTTGCACTAAGTCGTCCGCCATGTTAGTTGCGCGCCGGCGGTGTACGCGAAAAGGGGTGTACGCACTCCAGTGTTCTTTATAGCTCCATGATCCAGGCAAATATCTCCTTACTACATGACTTTGTTATGTAGTTCATTTGTAACATTATGTATTTATATGTATGATGTGTATTGTTATATGTATCTATATTATGAATGAGATGTATAACATTGTATGACATTGTAAACCAATTTTCCTACGGGGTAAATAAAGTCGAAGTTTCATTTTCATTTTACTATTATTCCTCAGCAGGCTAAAGCATTCAGTAACTTTCTCACCTATATGGGAGCATCCTATGCAGCTCCAAATTACAGGTGCTGCCCGCTAGTATTCTGACACTATCTTCCTTTGTCTCTTGACAAATAGCTATTTCATAGTCGGGTGGACTAAGGAGAAAATGAATGAAATGCTTCCCAAAGGCATTTACAAAATGACCGTTACAATAATCGAACCTACTACCCTTTGATTCTGAATCTATCTGAACTTCCGAGCTGCTCCTTGCTTCTACTTGTGTAACACCTTCATCTTTTCAACGGTTTTTAAAATGATATACTAGAGTTGTCCATAGTCTAGATTTTCAAATATCCAGTAAAGTGAGTACCCACAACTCCGGCATCGTTGATAATCGATATCGATACTGTAGCGTCAAAAGGATTCCATGAGACAGGTCTCCCTACCATGATCAAAGGTCACAGCAGGTAACCACTGGATAGTTACAAGTTAAACATGTTTAACAAGATTATTGGTGTGAAATAGAAACACATATCGATTTAACTGGACAGATTTAAAATTTCCAGTGGCATAAACCACATTTTAGGTGAACCATTTGAAAATCAAAAGCCTTTAGTAAATTTTATTTGAAATAAATGAACTGAATTTAAATGGCAGAATTGACGAACTAGAAGTTTGTAAGAAATTTGATATCTGTTGCGAAGACCAGAAGCGAGAGCTCGGCAAACTGACAGTATCACCAACGGTTTTAAATTTGTTTATGGAACTTTTTATCAATGGCCTTGAGTCGAAGGAGAATATGGTAAGGATCAACCATATGATACGAGTATATGCATAATAAATGAGACAAAGATATAAGTCTAGTAAACACTACTCGCAAGTCAATGCACTCTTTTCTAGCTCTTCCGTATCAGTCATAGCCATTTTGTCTTGCTTAGAGGCTGATACTTCCGTTGCTTGGGATCTCCAAGGAACCGACCACAGAATTAAAGGATCACCCCTTTCGTGGACCCGCGGGGACCAAAGAAGCGTAGCCAGGAAAGTAGCTTTATTTCTTTTGGCGATATGACGGCACCTCATACTCATATAGATGACGATATTGTGTTGTCAGTATGTGTTGATTGCGACTTTTGGCCTGCAGAAAAACAGAGTTAATCGCTGGTAATTTATTCGAGATTAAGGAGAACAAGCTGTAAGGATTACTTCCACTTTATTGCGCTGTAGCATAACAAATTCAGTCCGCTAATGAGGGCGTTCTCTTCGATAACACCAAACTAACAACCTGATTGATTTAATTTTTGTTTTGTTTTGCTTGTTATATAATTTTTTAATTAACTTACATGAAACGTCATGATCGCTTGTATAATAATTTGCAGCTGACGTCGATTGAAAGACATTACAAGGACAACTGACTTCTCCATTTTTTTTCCTGATCATAGAATATTTTATTTGCTTTGTGAAAGTCACTGAATAATTGCAGTTTCTTTCCACTGCTATGTTTCCAAATTTTGCATACATTGAGCTTCTTAGACTCTGTTGATAAAGTGTGCTTAACAACGTGGTGATGATGTAAAGCAGAGTCTGTGAGTTGCCAGCGCAAAGGGATGAAGATCTAAGGGGAAATAACTGTGCAACAGTCTTATGACCAGTTTCACCATCTAGGTTTCATCTAGGGTCTTTTATTTTAACTGCCCAAAATCATAGTACACTGTACAATCGGACAGTAGTTAAAGATGGGCAATGTTTCGAAACTTGCGGTTTCATGAAGAGGAATGTTTCAAATGCGTAGATTCGTCGGAAAAAAAATTCTAATCTGAATCTCGAATTTCGAACTATGATCATAGGAAAAGTCATGAGATACAATGTAGAAACCGCGTGTTGGTTTGTGCACATAATTTGATATTTCCTGTAAGGTGACGGAAAGAAACGCCACTCTTTTACCCTTTTTAAATCAATGAATACTGTAGAAATGTTTTTATTCGATAGCATCACATTTTCGTGAGTTCTGCGAGGTGAGCTTGATTCGCAAAAGAAAAATACTTCCCACAAAACAAAGTTCAGTTCAAAACTGTTCTTAAAAAATGTTCAAAATTACTTCCTGCAAATGCAAGTTCTGTTCAAAATTGTTTAAAGGGCTTATTACAAAACAGTAAGTGAGCGAAGAGTTAATGCAGTTATTTCTGGTTGACGCCGTCTTTATTTGAACATTATCGATTATAGTACATTTTTAAAGACGATTTTAGAGCCAGATAAGTCAATTAGTTTCCACTGGCTGTCCTGAAAACGCGACCCGGGTTACTTTAGAGTTATGTGCTGATACATTCAAGGAAAACCAGCATACTGGGGCACGCGTAAAATCATTTCTGTCTATTCCCAACAATTAGATGGACACGAAAAAAAAAACAACAACCCAATACTTTTACAGTATGTGCTGGAAATGTCAAAGTATGGTAGCCTGGTATGCGAGACTGGAATTTTTAACTGATCTCAGTGGATGTCTGAAATCTTTTGTAAATTGGTCTTGATCTATTGCTGGAGTTTTCTAAAGAGACAGTAGCGAAAATAGTTGCTTGTTGTTGTTGTTGTTGTTGTTGTTGTTGTTTTTTNNGGGGGGGGGGGGAGGGGTGGCTTGAATGAGCATTTAGACTCTATGATGTCATGAGCTTATTTTATTTGTTATTAGACGTGAGAGATCAAACAAAGGTCAAAACTTTACTTTTTGAAACAACGGTTCGACAGACCATCGAATATAATCTCAGATTGTCACGCTTTGCCATTGTGAACGCTTTTCCTTTGTATGATGTACAAAATAATTCGCTATTTCATCTATCGTGACTGGGGGGTGAACAATGAATTGGGTAGGCGTGATAGGAAATTGCAGCCTGGAGGACAGAAGATCAGAAATTACAGCCTCCAAAATAATGAGCAGTTTCTTGAAATAGCGACTCATGCCAGGAATCATGTGTGAAAAGCATTTCTTCTGGCTTGCTTTGACGATAGTTGTGATGGTAGGTTCAATGCTTTAGGTCTAGTTCTAGCATGAAAGAAAAAGGAAACACGAGGGAGTCTTGCTTATCAAAGGTCTACATTCAGCCAAGTGATAATTTCATGAAGGGGATAAGAAGAAGGAGTTTTCTGAAAAGGTTACAAACTGTTTTAGTAATAAGCCAAATATCAAACAGAAGAAACACATGCATGCACGCTCACAGATACAGACAAAGACAGACAGACAGACAGACAGACAGACAGACAGACAGACAGACAGACAGGCAGGCAGGCAGGCAGGCAGGCAGGCAGGCAGGCAGGCAGGCAGGCAGACAGACAGACGCACACACACATGCACATGCACACGCAAAGACACAAAAAACAGCATCGCACAGCACATATATGTACGCACGCACACACATCCCGCGGGAATGAGAAAGTATGCCTGCTCATGCGTACATTAATTTGATCCGAAAAGAAGTCTGCGGAAGAAGTCTCGAAGGATAATAATGGCGTGAGATTGCCAAGTGCCATCTGTGTCACTGCAAGGATCCTTGAACATGGCACAGGTGGCTAGGTACATTGCGCGGTAAATAAATAAATATGGGACAAACGAACAAAATAACGGTTATAAACTGCAATTGCTTGGTCACTTCTTTTGATGTACCACAAATGCATCAGAAGTACATCTAGTTTCCAACTCTCATTCTGGCAGCTTTGACTAGCTTCAGTCATTTGTTCTCAAGAAAAAAAAACAAGACTAAAACTAGCTATAACA
This sequence comes from Ellobium chinense, assembly GCA_033807755.1. Taxonomy (NCBI): domain Eukaryota; kingdom Metazoa; phylum Mollusca; class Gastropoda; order Ellobiida; family Ellobiidae; genus Ellobium; species Ellobium chinense. The sequence goes on from JAWQUT010000331.1 coordinate 154,831, forward strand.
ACTTTAAAAAAAACAACAATCTATCAAATAAGAGTGTATAATACGTAGAATATTACAGAACGTAAGAAGGGAAGCTTAAACTTTGCTATCTGTTGTAGGTTGTAGGCAAGTGTCATCTTTCCAGATGATGAGGAAGTGGAGGAGGTGGAGGAGGGAGCTAAGTTGCTTTCTTTATTTATTCCTCAGAACTTGTATGGAGATCCTTCTACTGCAACCTTTTTACTTGTGACCGGTGTGAGTGGGATACATTTTCAGTTCCTGGGCACAGCCATGACACAGCCATGACACAGCCATGACACAGCCATGACACAGCCATGCGAGGAACTGAGTGGAGCCTCTAAACGTCGGTTCGAACATTTGGAATTTTTGTGGTACACCGGAAGTGGGAACACAGAAAAAATGGCATCAGTTTCAGCCATCTTGGCTTGCTTAGAAACTGAGATTTCCGTTGTTTTGAATCTCCGAGGGACCAGCACAGAATAAGAGGACCGCCCATTTCGTGCCCCCGCGGAGACTAAACAAAAGCAGCCCCAATACTTCCATTGCTTAGAATCTCTAAGCGACCGCATCAAAACAGTACCAGGGTAAGGAATTTGGTCTTGATCATAGACGATTAAATCTCTTACTGTATAAGAATAACATCAGTGCACCGGTGCTGACTGCACCCTTAATAGCGTTCAACATGCAGTGTTAATGTAATAATGGTAAGAGATCCCATCGTCAATGCGCAAGTTCTCACTTATCAACACCATTGGTGGTAATTATAGCAGCAGCAACTGTGAGAAGTAAAGAATCATCTGGTCCAGATAGTAGATTGGTCTACATATCTTAACGCTTTTACTACGTATAATTTGCATACATACATATGTGCGTCATTACCGTTTGGTCCAAACTGCTCTTGGACGTTTATGTACGTCCCAACAGTAACATTCTCGTCTAGTATCCGACTTACACCTAATCAAGTTCAACAAAGTTTAACAAGTTTATCCAGGAAAGCCCAGGCCATAGCTATGGTACATGGGTGAAAATAAAATTGCGACGGGACAGGATATGAATATTTAAAGGACTATAACTACTTAATGTTATAATTACACATGATCACAACGTACTCGCAGATTCACACATGTTCACAACGTACTCGCACATTCACACATGTTCACAACGTACTCGCACATTCACACATGTTCACAATGTACTCCCAAATTTACACATATTCACAACGTACTCGCACATTCATAGATGTTTACAACGTTCTCGCACATTCACACATGTTCACAACGTACTCGCACATTCACTCATGTTCACAACGTACTCCCATATTCACACATGTTCACAACGTATTCGCACATTCACACATGTTCACAACGTATTCGCACATTCACACATGTTCACAACGTACTGGCACATTCACACATGTTCACAACGTACTCGTACATTTTACATTCAATAATAATAATATCACACTTCTTACGTGCAGAAGCCCAGTATAGCCGTAATCGTGCTGAAGCACCGAAAAACCATTACTCGAACAATCCTACGTACAGGGATGGTAGTTTCGTGACATTATCATTTGAAAACATGAGGTAATGAAAGGGATTAATGGACTCAGTGTTATTTGAATTTAAAAAAAAACAACACGAAAAACATCAAACCACTGCAGCACAGATTTACTGAGAGTTCAGCGAAGCTAAGATTTTGAGAAAGATTAACAAACATTAAAGGCTGATCACTCACTAGACAACGGAATAAGGGCAAGGTCTTTTCTTGGTTAACCATATAACTCCACTTAATCACAAAGTCATATGATCATGGGCAAAGTCTCAATTAGCCGGAGGATATTATCAAACCACCCTTTACACTATATTATATTGAAAATTTTAACAATATTTCAGCTATTTCGATCTCTGTATAAAAATTCTAAATCTGAAATGTTATTAATGTGAGTGTGAAGTTGAGAGAGAGAGAGAGAGAGAGAGAGAGAGAGAGAGAGAGAGAGAGAGAGAGAGNGAGAGAGAGAGAGAGAGAGAGAGAGAGAGAGAGAGAGGAAGAATATGAATTGCTTGTTAAGAATATTGCTATTGTTTGCTCATTTACAACAGATTGTTGTCTGAGTTTAATAAACTTATTGCTATTGTTATTGTAAAATATTGCTATTAGGGAGAGTGTTATTTAACTAATTGCGATTAAACAGATTTGACTGTATGATGTTCTAGACATCTTAGTGGTTCATCTCACTTTATCAAAATGTTTGGAGTCATGAACTCGTGGACTTACCAGCATCACGACAAGTGGGTCTAGTTTAGCGTAATTGTGTGATCAGTTGGGAAGTGTGTCAGGGTCAAAGGTGAACACTGGGCTCGCACGTGACGTGAAAGTTAGGGAACATTTATTATTCAGACAGTAGGTATTTAAGGATTAAATAACAGTGAAGCTAGCGTCCTTTTGGTGTAGTGGTAGCACTTTCAGACTTGCAAGCTGAGAGACCTTTGATTCGAGTCCCGGCAGGAACAGGGAATTTTCTAGTGTATTCGAGTATTTTCGGTCCTTTTTCTCAACATCCTTTACAGTAATTTTCTAAGATCTCTGGCGACACACTGCCCTAGATAATGTATAACAGCTTAAAAAATTATCAGATCGGACTCACATTGCTCCCCCTTAAAATAATAGTGTCAGAGAATGTCCCTCGGTCAACCCAGTGGGCTACAACTTATCGTAAATATTTAAAAATAAATAAATAAGTAAAAGCCAAAATTTGTGACATTGACAACATCGGAGAAAGGCTGTAGAATACAANTTAATAGTAAAAGATCATGCTTTGCCACATGGTTACAACTGGACTGGAAAGAGATTCATCCATGACAAGGTCAGGAGCTGGGAACGCGTGCGATTTCACGTCAAGTGGTGACGTACGAAGACATAGGCCTATAATTTACATGCGCAAGATAATATTGAGTCGTGTTGTGCCATGGCACGAACGAGAACTAGAATGAGTCAGTAGACTACTAATCATCATAATAAAGAGATCTTTATATAGTAACATTTTGTTTCTGATTTATTGTATATTGAAAACGCAATGTCCCCGTGGGATTAGTTTTGTTTTTAAGATATCCACATCCGCCATTTTTATTGGTATTGCTTTCTACTGTTGTTCACTTTAATTATTTTATAACTATGTTTGGATGCACATATATCCTTGTGACATGAACTAAATAAAGTTTCTTGAGCCTTAAAGTTTACTTGGTGGAATCAGTTCAGGTTGACACTGGGGAGGAACGGGCGGAAATTTAGAGTCCCAGGGAAGTGAATTGGAAAATGCGTTGCGCATTAAAGTGTATAAAATGTATACTTCTTGTAACCGGATGGCAAGGCATATAATATTCTCTAATCGTCATCATTAAAGGGGAAAGAATGTGAATCCAGCCTGATTATCATTTTTTTTTTTTTAGCACATAATAATAATAATAATGCGGTTTTTAGTCTCATATCCAGGCTAATGCCCGCTCATGCGACTTCACACTATTATTACCCCAGCAGGCCTAATCACTCTAGGACTTTCTCGACTCCATGGGGAGCATACAGTGCCGCTGCCATTTATAGGCGCTGATCACTAGCATTCTGACAATATCTTCCATTGCCTATAGCCAGGTACCCATTTTACAGACGGGTGGACTGAGGAAAATGTGAATGAAATGCTTTCCCAAGGCACTTACAACATGACCGTGGTCGGGAATCGAACTCAGGACCTTTAGATCTTGAGTCCAACGCCGTAACCATTAGGCCACGCTGCTCCACATTATCTTAGGACGTGTGCCACTAGGGATTTTACCAAATTACAGTGAAAGATCAATTTTGAAAAGAAGAAGCCGAAAAAAAAACACAACAAAAACACCTATACTAGAAAATGTCATGTCTCTACCGGGAATCGAACCCAGGATCTCTCAGCTTGCAATTCTGGACGCGCTACCATCACATCAGAGGTACGCTAACTTCACAGCAAAATAATTCTCAAATACCTACTGCCTAAATATTGTTCCCTAACTCTCACGTATGAACCTAGTGTTCACTTGTGACCCAAACACACTTCCCGACTGCGCACGTTTTGTTAATTCTTCCTCGCTCCTCTCCTTCTCAATACACATCGGCTTTGTTTTAAAATCACATCATGTAGAATTAAAACAGGTTGCAACATGTTACTTCCATAAATGCCAGGACCGGCTTTATTAAGGCGAGGCACTACCCTATTCGAAATGATGTAATGGACATGACATGGTGTGCAACTTATCACCATGAATACAGTGGATTCCTGTGCAAAATTGCACACCAGAGTGCTGAATGGTGCATTTTTCTTTCCCAAGGGTGATGATTTTAAAGCAACTGTCATTTGCGACGGTACCAGTTTTGTTTATCCCTGATTTCATTCACGTCTCTTAGATACGTGGAGGCTTTTCCTGATTTTCTGTCTGGATATAAAGTTTCTTCATTTATCATCAAAGGGTGTCGCTAGACTCTGATAATTCTGCCTCAAGACAGAAAATCCAAAAAAGCCTCAATAGGATCATACATAAAGGTATCTAAGAGACATAGGTGAAATCTGATGTCAAATAACTGGTACCATCGCTAAAGTCACTTGTCCCAAGATCATCACCTTGAGGAAGAAGAATGCACCATTCAGCACTTTGGTGTGTAATTTCGCATAGAAATCCAGTGCACTCGTTGGAATAAGTTGCAGATATGTTATGTGTATCACAATCTCCGGAAGAGGGTAGTGTCTCTCCTTAATGAAAGTATAAATTTATTGCGTGATAGCAATGTGAGGATTTGCGTGTGCTCATTATGTGGCAGACGATTAATTATTGTACAATTGTAAAATGTACCTTGTTTTTGAAGCATTTCATGTAGAGAATGATTTGAAAAAAAAAAAGGCATACTGTAGGCGCTACTTTCTCTTCATCCTGCCCTCCTTAACTTTTTTTTTTCCGCCATCCTCATAACTCCATCAATACAGCTGATGACGCATAATCACAGTTTGACTATTCGCAACTTCCAGATTATAACAACAATAACCCAAAAACCCAAAATTGTAGTTTTACTCTAAAACAGAGACCATAGGATTACAGCAATATTGTTTTTACAGCATCAGGGTTCATGCTTCCGAAAAGTTGCCGTTTAGCTGAGTCTACAATACTGTATTTTTTTTTTTCTTCTAGAACGGTTATTTTACAGGACACCACTGGCAGTACGTTTTGGACCCTATCACTGTTCGGTTGGACGAGCCCCACCACTGACATTTTCAAGCTGGCTATGATATCCTGTCTATAAGAGATGTGGGCGAGTGTCAGTATGCTTAATCGAGTACCGAATACTTTGACATGAATCGACGTATTCGAGTTCTTGGGATGACGTATCATTACATGAAAGATCCTAAATGATTATATTTTCAGCTATATGAGCTTCACTTTACGTGTATTCTCATTTTCAGCCACGTCAAGTCCACTCAAATAATTTTTAAAAAATTTTGTCTCAATTACTACTTTACTCACATATTATAATGTCCATTAAATCTAGTGACATAAGACAGCCTATATCAGGCAAAGATAAGTGAAAGCTATTAGCTTGGCTCTTTGAATTTGAAAGAAAAATGTTACATGTACTGCTCATTAAATCTAGTGACGTTATGATAACCTATATCAAGCAAAGATGAGTGAAAGCTATTCAGCTTGGCTCTTTGAATTTGAAAGAAAAATGTTACATGTACTGCTCATTAAATCTAGTGACGTAAGATAATCAATATCAGACAAAGATGAATGAAAGCTATTCAGCTTGGCTCTTTAAATTTAAGAGCATAATAATAATAATAACATTAACTGCCTCTTAAATCTAGTGACGTAAGACAGCCTACATTAGGTAGAGATGAATGTTCGCTTTTCACCTTGACTCTTTGAATTTAAAAAGATGCATGATGAATAACCACTGATAACGAATAAAGTGCATTTACAATATTATGTTCAAGAAAGAGGTCAAAGTATCTATACCTGTACCGAACCCTTGCTCTTTGTGTATCGATACCTATGTGTAAGGTATCGCCCAGTGTACCAGTGTTCATAATGACACCTCGATCAAGTTCGATCAATGGTCACTTCCCGCGGGGTCCGGGGGTGTTTGTGTGGCGAGGACCATTTTGTCGCCAGTAACTGAAAAACACCAACACGTGAAACAATAACATCAAAAGAACCGCTGGAAGCCCTCGGTGAAAAAAAGACGTACAAAACGCTTTTCATCACTCCCGGTTCCGGTACATTTAGCCCATTTGGAAGCTGCCCACACGTCCAACGGGGATAGAAAAATAACTAGATCTAGGTCTAACTTTGGAATGTTTTGAAATTTTTCGTGGACACACTAGCAGTAAGATGAGTGTGAAGGAACGGGGTTCGGGGAGGCGGAGGAACGGTNAAAATAAAATTGCGACAAGGTCAGGAACTGGGAACGCGTGCGATTTCACGTCAAGTGGTGACGTACGAAGACATAGGCCTACATTTTACCTGCGCAAGATAATATATTGAGTCGTGTTGTGCCATGGCACGAACGAGCACTAAAATGAGTCAGTAGACTACAAATCATCACAATAAAGATCTTTATATAGTAACATTTTGTTTCTGATTTATTGTATATTGAAAACGCAATGTCCTAGTGGGATTAGTGTTGTTTTTAATATATCCACATCCGCCATTGTTATTGTTATTGCTTTCTACTGTTGTTCACTTTAATTATTTTATAACTATGTTTGGATGCACATATTTCCTTGTGACATGAACTAAATAAAGTTTCTTGAGCCTTAAAGTTTACTTGGTGGAATCAGTTCAGGTTGACACTGGGGAGGAACGGGCGGAAATTTAGAGTCCCAGGGAAGTGAATTGGAAAATGCGTTGCGCATTAAAGTGTATAAAATTAATGTGTACTTCTTGTAACCGGATGACAGGGCATATGATATTCTTTAATCGTTATCATTAAAGTGGAAAGAATGTGAATCCAGCCTGATTATCATTTTTTACTTTTTAGCTGTTACACGTTATCTTAGGGACGTGTGCCACTGGGGATTTTACCAAATTACTGTGAAAGATCAATTTTGAAAAGAAAAGCCGAAAATAAAACAACAAAAACACCTACACTAGAAAATTTCATGTCTCTACCGGGAATCGAACCCAGGATCTCTCAGCTTGCAATTCTGGACGTGCTACCATCACATCAGAGGTACGCTAACTTAACGGCAAAATAATTCTCAAATACCTACTGCCTAAATATTGTTCCCTAACTCTCACGTATGAACCTAGTGTTCACTTGTGACCCAAACACACTTCCCGACTGAGCACGTTTTGTTAATTCTTCCTCGCTCCTCTCCTTCTCAATACACACCGGCTTTGTTTTAAAATCACATCATGTAGAATTAAAACAGGTTGCAACATGGTACTTCCATAAATGCCAGGACCGGTTTTATTAAGGCGAGGCACTACCCTATTCGAAATGATGTAATGGACATGACATGGTGTGCAACTTATCACCATGAATACAGTGGATTCCTGTGCAAAATTGCACACCAGAGTGCTGAATGGTGCATTTTTCTTTCCCAGGGGTGATGATTTTAAAGCAACTGTCATTTGCGACGGCACCAGTTTTGTTTATCCCTGATGTCATTCATGTCTCTTAGATACGTTTATGCATGATCATATGGAGGCTTTTCCTGATTTTCTGTCTGGATATGAAGTTCCTTCATTTATCATCAAAGGATGTTGCTAGTCTCTGATAATTCTGCGTCAAGACAGAAAATCCAAAAAACCTCCATAGGATCATACATAAAGGTATCTAAGAGACATAGGTGAAATCTGATGTCAAACAACTGGTGCCATCGCTAAAGTTATTTGTTCTAAGATCATCACCCTTGAGGAAGAAGAATGCACCATTCAGCACTTTGGTGTGTAAATTCCGCATAGAAATCCAGTGCACTCGTTGGGATAAATTGCACATTATGTTATGTGTATGACAATCTCCGGAAGAGGGTAGTGTCTCTCCTTAATGAAAGTATAAATTTACAGCGTGATAGCAATGTAGGGATTCGCATGTGCTCATTATGTGGCAGACAATTAATTATTGTACCATTGTAAAATGCACCTTGTTTTCGAAGCATTTCATGTAGAGACAGATTTTTAAAAAAATATAATGCAGACGCCACTTTTATTTCATCCTCCCCTTTTTTTTCGCCATCCTCATAATGCCCTTAATACAACTAATGACGCATAATCACAGTGCGACTACTCACAACTTCCAGGTAGCAACAACATTATACAAATAAAGAAATAATATCGTAATTTTACACTAGAATAGAAACCATAGGATGATAGCAATATTGTTTTTACAGCAACAGGGTTCATGCATCCGAAAAGTTGCCGTTTAGCTGAGTTTACAATACTGTATATTTTTTCCTTCTAGAACGGTTATTTTACAGGACACCACTGGCAGTACGTTTTGGACCCTATCACTGTTCGGTTGGACGAGCCCCACCACTGGCAGTACGTTTTGGACCCTATCACTGTTCGGTTGGACCCCACCACTGGCAGTACGTTTTGGACCCTATCACTGTTCGGTTGGACCATCCCCACCACTGGCATTTTCAAGCTGGCTATGATATCCTGTCTATAAGAGATGTGGGCGAGTGTCAGTATGCTTAATCGAGTACCGAATACTTTGACATGTATCGACGTATTCGAGTTCTTAGGATGACGTATCATTACATGAAAGATCCTAAATGATTATATTTTCAGCTACACGAGCTTCACTTTACGTGTATTCTCACTTTCAGCCAGGTCAAGTCCACTCAAATAATTTTTTAAAAATTTTGTCTCAATTACTACTTTACTCACATATTATACTGTCCATTAAATCTAGTGACATAAGACAGCCTATATCAGGCAAAGATAAGTGAAAGCTATTAGCTTGGCTCTTTGAATTTGAAAGAAAAATGTTACATGTACTGCTCATTAAATCTAGTGACGTTATGATAACCTATATCAAGCAAAGATGAGTGAAAGCTATTCAGCTTGGCTATTTGAATTTAAAAGAAAAATGTTACACGTACTGCTCATTAAATCTAGTGACGTAAGATAATCAATATCAGACAAAGATGAATGAAAGCTATTCAGCTTGGCTCTTTAAATTTAAGAGCATAATAATAATAATAACATTAACTGCCTCTTAAATCTAGTGACGTAAGACAGCCTACATTAGGTAGAGATGAATGTTCGCTTTTCACCTTGACTCTTTGAATTTAAAAAGATGCATGATGAATAACCACTGATAACGAATAAAGTGCATTTACAATATTATGTTCAAGAAAGAGGTCAAAGTATCTATACCTGTACCGAACCCTTGCTCTTTGTGTATCGATACCTATGTGTAAGGTATCGCCCAGTGTACCAGTGTTCATAATGACACCTCGATCAAGTTCGATCAATGGTCACTTCCCGCGGGGTCCGGGGGTGTTTGTGTGGCGAGGACCATTTTGTCGCCAGTAACTGAAAAACACCAACACGTGAAACAATAACATCAAAAGAACCGCTGGAAGCCCTCGGTGAAAAAAAGACGTACAAAACGCTTTTCATCACTCCCGGTTCCGGTACATTTAGCCCATTTGGAAGCTGCCCACACGTCCAACGGGGATAGAAAAATAACTAGATCTAGGTCTAACTTTGGAATGTTTTGAAATTTTTCGTGGACACACTAGCAGTAAGATGAGTGTGAAGGAACGGGGTTCGGGGAGGCGGAGGAACGGTTTCGAAGAAGTCAGTCATTCATCTACCATGTCTTTTTCAAAGAATGGAGTCAGCGTTGGCGTGCGGCTTTGTGTGTATTTCTCATAAACCGAAGACTGTCAAGTCTGGGTTTGTGGATTCGATTCTCGGGCCTGGAGGTTTGCGCTATGGTGACCTGTAGTAAGGCATTTTACTTCGATTTCCCCAGTTTTGGTTCAGGATTGGTTGCACAATGCTTAACGTTCTTCAGGTCTGTTAATGTCTTTCTTTAAACGTCATAATGGTGAATATATTACACAGAAGACAACATTGCTTGTCGTATCTTTCTCCGAATGAGACCGGCTGACCAAGCAAGCATGTTAGCAAGCAGGGGTGTTGGCGGTCTAGACCACACCAGGGTTGCCCCAGATTTAGCTCTTGTGGAGCCAAATACCAAAGTTTTGACTTTTTAAAAGCCACTGACTCCCACAAATAAAAAAACAATAAAATTAAATTTTATATATAT
>JAWQUT010000331.1:167687-180489 GCA_033807755.1 Ellobium chinense
GCAATAGGCAGTGAAAGATATAGTAAACATGCTCATGATCAGGACTTGTGAATGGCAGCAACACTCCATGCTCCACAAAGGGCTGAGACGGCCCTAGAGTGATCTGGTCTGCTGGGATAACGATAATATGAGGTCGTGTGAGCAGGCAAAGGCCAGGTTACGAGACTGGGAAACCTCAAATAACCCCAATATTATTATTATTATTATTATTATTATTGTTATTATTGTTATTAGTAGTATTTTCAATATGCATACAAAAAGACAAGGTTGAAGAAAAGGTGTCCTTATGTAGAAAGCAACATTGTGCTGAACTGAAGAGAAACTTATCTGAATAGGGACGGATGATTAGATAAAACGTTCCGACTGGTTTGTGTTATTCATTGACATAATGATAGGCTAGCTCGATTCAGTTATGATAACACATTTATAGTTATCGTGACCTCCTCAAATGCATGCATGCATAACGAGATATAATTATATTCTGAACTGACCAGAAAATTCCCTGAATCATTGAATGTATTTTTTGTGATTGATTTGCTTGTTATATTCATGGTATTTGGGAACAGAATATCTAGACTAGATTAGCTTGGGGCCAGCTGGATTCATCAATAATAATTAATTATAGCGTAGCATTTTTGGCTTTGGGGCCCTGTAAATTGGACAGCTCCGAATTAGAGCAAATCCACGAGAGAAACAGTAGACTATGCATTATCGCAGGACGCTTTATCACAGCCTTCGATTAATCGCAACAATTTTCAGGTAGCAAAATACTATTGTAATCTTATATTATAAAATAACTCGTGAAATTTTATAACAGCCATATCTCGGCTATTTGTGCACCAACCAGGCCGAAATTTTGCATACACCTTCCTTTTGGTTTGAAGGTGTTTCTTTTGATAATTTCTTCACTTTAAACAGTCCGCAAGTATTATTTTGATAATTATGTAAATTGTCTTTGTTTCGTGAATACTGTCCCACTTGGGTGTTTTTAAATGAACCATACGTCATTTTTTTTGCGGTTCGCTTCTGAAATGTTTACTTCCGGTCTCCGAAGTTGAAACCAAGCATTTGTATCATGTTTGTATCAGATGCTGGGTCGAGAATATGTACATAGCAGAGTCGATCACCGGAGTGAACATAATCATCGGTACGAAAAGGAGCAGAATCAATAGAATGAATATGACTTTGGCCGTGTGAACCACCAGTAGGAAGCCTAACCGATATGGACGTGTGTGAGCACAAAAATTACAAAAAGAGGAGTGGTGTTAATGATGTAGATGAAGTTTGGTAGTTTCCTTCGCACGATAACACCGCAAATTTTGCGGGTGCTTTGACTAGTTTCAATATAAGAGTCAATACGTATATACTCACAAATGATTTTAAGCGCTGGTTATCTACGCCGTCTTACTGTTGCGATAAAGCGGATGAGTTGACTGTATCTTCATAACTCATACCAAAACACAGAAACCTTTTTCCCTCCAGCCAAATCAAATTACCTGGCATACGCGTGAGCTAGCCAGTCGGGCTATTTCGTTGTTTAAACGCTTCATGTGCCATGCGACCAGAAACTTGCTCACGAGCTCAACCATAAACATTGACAATTTACCCATAGGGTTCAGTAACACCCATCAGGACCGTCCGCAGCCAGTCGTACTCTGTAGGGGGACTCTAAATGAAAGAAGACGATAGGGAGCCAACATATTGGCTGCATAGTGTCCCTGGTAGGAAGCCAGTATATTGGTTGACATACCGTACAGCCCATGGTAGGGAGCCAATATGCCTATCATATTTCTATAAATAGAACGAACTTCATATTTACAGAGATCGGAATATGTTAAAATAAGAATATGGATAATACCGTAACTATTGTGGCCTGACTACATGTGTGTTTCTCTCCGTGCCCACCTTGATTTAAAAAAAACAACAACTATTTTTTTCCTGTGGACAACATAAATGTAGTCGCTTGCGTAATTCCCTGACCTCTTTACTGTTTCTTAGTAAAAGAGAGCTAACCACGCGGTACAATAAAAAAACAACAAAAACCTCCACTTCAGTTGTCTGACCCGGACCCTCGAATTTCAAATCTATCATTCTGACGACTAAAGTTCTTTGTGTTAGCAGATTGGACTGCACTATGGCATCATTGGACTCTCAAGACTGAGTGTGTTTTCAATTCCCCAAGAGATTTATAAACGTTACATTCTAGGGCTTCTAGAGCCCATACAGCCAATAATGTTTTGTTTCTTGAGCTCTTTCCTGTACTCTCCCTTTCATAAACTTTCATAAGCGCAAATTCATGACGTTTACATACATATGGTCTATAATGCTGTTGGTCTGTAGCCTAAATTTTGGCTGTCTAACACACTTTCAAAAGAAGGAGGTTAGAGGAGGTCGAAACCTAATTTTGCCATATGGATGCAGTTATATCGGGAAATGTTCCTATCCGTATTGCATTATTTTTCTGAAAATAACACTGTTGAAGATTCCTATTATTCTCCAGCCGGCAATTTCGAAATCAATTTTTTTTTGAGTCCTATGTGTTGAATTGTAGATGCCAATATTTTTTTCACTGTTGGCTATATTAGGTTTTACACCTCTCATTAACTTATCCAAGAGTCCCAGGCCAAATTACTTTCCAAACATGGTTAGCTCTTCCTCCAAATTTTGACACAAAGAGAAATGCCCCTAATCCGGTTAGCTTTTGAGAACTTAGGTAGTGAAGCAGATCACCTAATATTTTAGACATTTTCACTCAGTAAACAGGGTAACCTTATCCACTAACAACAACTACAAAATGTTATACTTGAGTGACTAAACCTCACCTATGTTGCGTGATCGTTATTTGCATGATGTGATCTTGCATAGTGGCGATGGAGTGGCGATGGTGTAGACATAAAAGTCCAAGCCGAGAGATGTTCTTAGGTTTTAATTAGAGCTATTTTACTTATGACGACCGATGACTATGAACCAACAACAACTGATTAACCATCGCTATTATACTTGTGAACCCTAGGTCTGCTCTCTTGGTCTGCGCTCTTAGTTTTACCACTACTCGTTTTCACTATCAGTTTTCACCACCAGTTTTTCATCAGTTTTTCTACACACCCTCGGTCTTGCTTTCTTCCAGTATTTATAGCGTTCCTCTCTATCGTTATTTCCTCAGGTCAGCACCAGATCGGCTGATCTTCACGTGATCAGTCAAAGTGCCACCAATTTAAATTAACCTAATTCCAATTCCCAAACATGTTTTCTAAACAACACCAATAATCTTATAGTAAAGAATTTTAAGCGTTTGTTTATTTGGACTATGTGACGCCGAAGAATTTGAAATGGACATAAATTGTCCATCATATGTCCACCGACTTATCTTACGAGTCATCCTTTATCGGAAATAGAGTTAACCCTTCTCATCAGAACACTCTGATGAAATCATGTAACATAATTTGAGAGTCCCCTGACTGAAAAGGTTAACTCTCCCTACGAACTCTGTAACACCTATTCTGAGTCTACACATGTCTTTGCACCTATCTAAACCTTTGAAATTAAAATCCAACCCCTTCCTCCCCCTCCCCATGGCCAGTTTTCTGATTTTATAGTGACTATTTAAAATTGCATATTTTTATGCCAGGTGCTATTGGCATTTTCATAACTTAAGACCTAGTCAAATGACAGTTAGAACCTCCCTGTTCCAGGACCCAACAGATTACATTTATACGCTATTTTTCTGCCTGTAAACTGGATGTCCTCCTGGTTCTTAGTGGTCTGCTGTCGATGTCCTTCTAGTAGTGTGGTCTACAGTCATATTCCTTTTAATCTGAGTAAACATGACGATTTGGAGCATAATTTGACAGACTGTATGCCTTTGAAGGAGACCTATGAAAGTATCGAGCTTTAAAGAGAATAGAATATTTAAAGGAATGTAGAAAATGAGTCACGCTGTCTCTTCCAGGTTATGGAACTATTATGAAAATGTAATACAGAAGTTCAAGATTTACACGTAGTAAGAGAAGAGGACCGTGGCTGTGTCTGTTAAATGGAACAATGAACAGCTGTGAAAACTGGAATTTTTATGGGATTGGAATTTAGCCAACATCAAGAGACGGATGTTTCCCTACCTCTTAAAATTATTGAACTTTGGACTATGTCGTCAATGTTTGCATGGTACCTTCGGCTTTCAACAGGCAAAACCTGACAGCTATTCCGTCAACGCTCCCTGCAATTAGATCAGTCCACCTTGTTAAGGATAACAACAAAAAATTTTGTTTCTCTAGTGTTTGTTTAATCGATGCTGTTGTGGCATTGTTGTGTAGAAATCACTATAACCGTATCTTCCAGTTGAGCCGTGGCTGAGAGGGGATTGGTGTTAAACATGTGCTCTAGTTGAGCTTTACAACAATTATTGAACGTCCTGATTCTACACCTAAACTACAGTTATGAGCAAAGGGACCTTAGGACAAGGATGTTTTGGTAATCTGCAGTTATGAGCAACAGGACCTTAGGACAAGGATGTTTTCGTAAATTGCAGTTATGAGCAATGGGACATTAAGACAAGAATGGTTTCGTAAATTGCAGTTATGAGCATCGGGATCTTAGTCAAAGATGTTTTGGTACACTGCACTTATGAGCAACGGGATCTTAAAACAAGGATGTTTTGGTAAACTGCAATTATACGCAACGGGACATTAAGACAAGGATATTTTGGTAAACTGCAACGGGATCTTAAGACTAGAATGTTTTGGTAAACTGCAGTTCTGAGCAACAGCACTTTAGGACAAGATTGTTTTGGAACCGTGGCTGTATGCATAATCCGTACCTTTGTTGACGAGCTTCGGTAACTACGGGAAACTCCCAAACCATTGGTAGTGTTCACTGTGGTTAACGTAATACGTTCAATAATGCACGGATTATGCATATGGCCACTGGTGGGTGTGACGTTCTGCAGTCACTTCGGGCTATCCGGATGTTGTTTTTGGAACCAGGAAGGGAGCGAGAAAATAAACGCTCATGCAAGCTGAGGACAATGAGAGAAAGTTCTCGAAAATTAAAGCTCTTCTTCCTTTCTCCATCGGCCCCACCCAACTTTGTGCAAACATCTGAGTGTCAACTTAGGTCTTTACTTCCGTTTAGTAACTCAGTCCACATCTTCTATGACGCCTGTTTTTCATTTGCAGTGATGCACACGCACAGCTATAATGTTTGCCCATAAACAAATTTTGTGGTTTGAGCTTGTTTTTCCAATAAACCTTATTAAAACCTCATTATTTGGAAGGTCCTTCCATGCCAGTTATCTGCGATCCCCAGATTTGTCGGAACTGTCAAGTCATGTAAGGCTGAAGACATTGCCATCATCATCATCATCAAAATTTCAATTTTACTACCATCATCATGTGTGTGTGTAGATGTATGTTCGTACACTTAAGGTTATGTACATATATATAATATCAGTCTGTGTTAATTACACTTGTATATCATGTATGTAGCAGGGTAAACGAGACGAAGTGCCACTTTGGACAATCTTATCTTATCTTATCTTATCTTATCTTATCTTATCTTATCATGTGATTCTACTTCACGGTGAAACCTACCTGCTCTAAGTGGGTAAAGTAATAACGTACAAATTTAATATTGCAAATTTTTGGACGGCAGCATTTCTTCATCTGACATTCAATGTAAAAAAAAAAAAAAATTCATCATCATCATCATCATCATC
Organism: Ellobium chinense; assembly: GCA_033807755.1. Taxonomy (NCBI): domain Eukaryota; kingdom Metazoa; phylum Mollusca; class Gastropoda; order Ellobiida; family Ellobiidae; genus Ellobium; species Ellobium chinense. The sequence continues at coordinate 173,398 of JAWQUT010000331.1, forward strand.
ATCATCATCAGGTGCAATTACGGCCACAAAGGTGACAATTTATTTTTCTTTAATTTCCTGCACCAACATCTGGATGGGAAGTGCAGCCAAAGCCTATTCAGATGGGTAAGATCTTAATCCTACAAGTTTATCTTTACGTCGGTTGCTGTTCAAACCATACCTAAAATTCAGTGCTTTTGTTAGCTCAAAGTTGTGAAACCTGCTATTAAGGACCACTTGTCAAAGTGTTCAGGATCTCTGAAATTTCAAAATAGACAAAATATAATATATTATCAGTAGGTTTCCGCTGGAAACAATATGGTTCTTCCTATTGTTTGTTTGTTGGAGTTAAGTTTTAGCGTCCCTTTTCAGCACAGTGATGGCTATATCAGAAACGCTGGTTGAACGCACTTAGGGACTCTACAAGCAGGGGAAGTTGCATTATTTTGAACATCGTTAAAATTACTCAAAGCGCAACCCGTTGCCAGTAGGATTCAAACACAGAACCTCTCCCTAAGAGACAAGCGCTCTACCTCTGGGTCACTATGATTCAAAACCAATCAGCAAGTAGATATTAGATGATGGGATTGGGCTGGGCAACGGGAACATTGAGAATAAAGAAATTCGGTTACCCAGAACCCACCCATGCGTGCTATTCTTTTTGGGGGGAGAAAGACTTTTTAAGAATTATTTCCTTTGAGCAAAAGGGAAGATGCTGCTGTGAACTTTTGTTGTTGTTGTTGTTGTTGTTGCATGTTGTTGTTGTTGTTGTTGTTGTTTGTTGTTGTTGTTGTTGTTGTTGTTGTGATCTTAAGGAGTTCGGATCTCTTGTGGACGGTTATGAAAGAGAAAGGCGTGCACATATCCTGGCATTTCCTGGTGTTATGATTATATTGTACGTTACGTGCTAGAACTGGATGTGAATCGTAATATGCAGTCAATATAATTATAAGACAAAAAAAATGCAATAATCTGTGCATGCCTGTCTCTGCCATGATGGTTTCTAAAAGATTTGAACTGGAACATAAGAACGCCTAAGGATCAAAACGTACCCCCCCCCCCCCCCCCCCCCCCCCCCCCCCCCNTCTGTCTCGCAAGAAATCTGGACTTTAAAATAAAAGTCCTCTACTTATCAGTACCGATATTGAGCGACAAAAATGTATTAAGAAGACTCATCAATAATTTAGTCTGTCTGTCTGTCTGTCTGTCTGTCTGTCTGTCTGTCTGTCTGTCTGTCTGTCTCTCTCTCTCTCTCTCTCTCTCTCTCTCTCTCTCTCTCTCTCTCTCTCTTTCTCTCTCTCTCTCTCTCATAGTCACACGGCTATTTTCATTGTCGCATCCTTTTCCAGATCAGCCCGTGATGTCTATCCAACTGGAAAGCAAGCTGGTTCCGCTTTACCACAGTCTGCTTAACTCGCACGTTGGGCATAGAAACAGTGTTAATTTTGAATGCAGAATTCAGACAACAAACAGCTCCGGGAATTCGCTATTACGCATAATCAATCACTGATTGCCTACTCCGTCTCTGGCGCCTTCTTCTAATATGCACTGGTCTGTTTTATCTCCCTTCCCTTTCCCCTTTTCCATCACCCCCCCCCCCCCCCCCCCCCCCCCNCCCCCCCCCCTACCCCCAAGGAAAAAAAACAAACCAGAATCTGTCGTTCTGAACCTCGGCTAGGCCCATTCCCATACGCAAAATGAGATTTTCGATAGTAACTGAAAGCAAACATTTTTTTTATGATATTGGGCCCTTTTTTTCACGTGGCTGTCCAGACACTAAGTGTATCGTTGCAGGGAGATAACTGCACGCTCCACTAGTCGCGTCCGGAGAACAGGGTGGTTTTCACGTGTTGAGTGTCGGGTAGAAGCTGTCCTTGCCAATGAAACACTATTAATAGAGAAAACAAAAAACCCACAACGATTTGTCGTTTCTGTTTGTTGGGTTCGGTATCGTTTTAAACTCACTGGACTGGAGATAATGATGATGCGAAGTTTTAAGTTTCAGTCCTGGCCAGGTAACTACTTCCGTACTTTATTTGTTGCTTTTTTTTTTGTTTGGGCTTTTATTTTCTTGTTTGCCCACAAACCATTTTCCTTTAACATTTGGGGTAAGAGTAGTTGTATAAATGTTTTGAAAACAATAGTCTCTCTCTCATTGACACCTCCACGACGTTGACTGGAAATGGATTGAGGCCCCGTGGGGCCCCTGAGCCGGAGATAAGTGTGGGGCCCCGTTGATTACAAACAAGAACAGTGTGATCATCAACATCATCATCATAATCGTCATCACATCATCATCATCATCAGTTTGTATTATCAGTTTCATTCTTGAAGAAGGAACAAATAATCCTTTTCTCCGAAAATTCAAAATTCATTGTAGATCGAGAAGTATTTGCAATTTTTAACTTATATTGTGAAATTTAAAATGTCAGCATTACAATATTAATCGCTGGTAATGACAAAAATATCTATATTCAATCTTATTGATTAAAATGGTGATGATGATAATGATTAGTTTATATCACTATATTAAGTCCATTTTGAATTTTAAGTATTTTAGTGTATTTCTTAATCCTTCGCTGGTTGGACAAAACTTTAATTTTTTTAATGTGTTCCAAATGATGATGATGATGATGATGATGATGATGATGATGATGATGCTGGTGGTGATATACTTCTCAACGTTCAAAGTTCATATGCTTTCATTTAATGACAAAGTGTTAATTTTGTGCTTATACAACCTCCGTCGATTCTATATGTTATTCTCTATCTGTAGCCCTGTGCGTTGTTTCCTTGTCGTCGTGGAAATAGTATAAATAAGTTTCCTGGAACAATGCAGTTCAGTCTTGGAAAACCCACTAATGGCCTTGACATTACACCGCATTGTCTAAAAGCTTTTAGAGAGTGAGATAAATCCATAGTATTTTTTGTAATGCAATTTATTATTTACTACCGAGATAAGTTTTATTGTAGCACAAGGTCGTTTTAAAAGGTCCAAGTCCCACTAGGCTGCGTGAAAGCAAATTATTCTCGTTGAACTATGAGGTAGTTTAGTCTCAGACAAGTCGACTATCACTGGCATGAAGGAAGAAAACAATGAAAGTGGTAGAAGTTTTGATTTGTTCCAACGAATTTCTTCAGTTTGCTTCTTGTTTTGAGAACTCCCTGGGGTTTATACAGTGCCGCTGCCATATACATGTACTAACATTCCACTAATTGATCACTAACATTCTGACAATATCTTTCTCTGCCTATAGCCAGGTACCCATCTTACAAAAAGGATGGAATGAGGATTTTGTGTATAAAATGCATGCCCACTTGCTGCCAAACAAATACTGTTCACTCCGCTTGTACAGAAATCCACTAGAACCGAAAAATGTATCGTTTCAACTTAGAGGAAGATGCTTGTGAGGGGCGCTGTTTGTTTTCTCTCCCTACACTGAAAATATTCAGGGTTTTTTTTAACAAAACAGAATGGTGTAGTGATAATAATAACAATAATAATAATAATAATAACATTAATAATGATAATAGATAATATAAATGCGGTTTACAAATATCCAGGCCGATGCCCGCTCACGCAATTTCACACTGTTATAACCCCCAGCAAGCCGGGTCACTCTCGAACTTTCTCAACTTTGTGGGCTTTATACAGTGCCGCTGCCATATACATGTACTAACATTCTACTAATTGATCACTAACATTCTGACAATATCTTTCTCTGCCTATGGCCAGGTACCCATTTTACAAAAGGGTGGAATGAGGATTTTGTGAATAGAATGCATGCCCAAGGCACCTACAACATGACCGTGGTCGGGAATCGAATCCATAACATTTAGATATTGAGTCCAACACCGCAAGCATTCGGTCACGCCGCTCGTTCGATGAATAAAAAATACATGTACAGGGGATTGTCATTAGGCCAAGTGGCGTTGAAGGTGTTACGCATAAGAGACTTCATAAAGCGTTAACCCCTATCAGTCTAGACGACATTGCAAAACAGCCCTGGAGACCTTGTGACACTAAAGTGGGACATATGACCATCTCTTGCCGCAATACTTTAAGTGTGGACTTATCAAAATCCGCTTTTTATCGCAGAAAGACAGGTGACTGGGGGTAGGAAGGAATCTGAATGAACTTTTCTGACTTTAGCCTTAAGGACGGGCAAAATCCGTAATCGAACTTAAAATATATAGATTTGAAATGTTACAATTTTTGTTTCCTGTAAAAGGCTAATTTCTGAGTCCCTAAATGGACTTCCGTAAATTGATATTGCCTGGTACATTCGTCACAAATAAAGCTGCATCCGTTGTCGATTTTCACAAACAGCGCAAGTTAATTTCTATCAGATCTATCTAGTGCGAGTTCGAAGTGATCGAATCTATATATTCATCTTCAGTTTCAGTCCGAATGCGAGTGATGGTCGCCCATCACCATACCCAAGCTTGTAATCCGCGACAATGGGGAAGCAAATCTATGACACTCGTGGGGAATCAAGAGAAGGTAATACAAGATCTCACGTGTCACGTGGGAGAGCTTCCGGCGATGCGAGGGCGCTGGACGCAGAAGTCATCTCCTCCGAGAATTAGGGACGTGTTTTCGCTAGTCATTAGTATCGCCGTCTCTTTATTGTGACAAATAATGAAAGATACAGGCCACACCGGCCAAATACAAACTGCGAGAGTAATCGTAGTAAATAATCGGTACCTCCGATATCTACAAGTCTGATTTGATTTTCACTATTCATTCAAGCATAGGCATCGAAATAATTATTGTGGTATCTTTCCGAGGTGGTAGTATCGATGGTTTTTACTGAACTCCGCCAAGATGACATGACAATTTGGACAGGAAACCTCGTAAGCTGGCGAAATAAGGCCACGTCAACCATACTGACGTCTTCTGGCTGGAGTGGAGGAGGAGATTAATCTAAAGGGCAGCAGAAACACTTAGGAACTGTAGGACACCATATCAAGTATTTCTTTGCCTTCTAATACGAGGAAAGTTCCCAAGATTTGAGAGTTTACTCGTCCATGAAAGAAGTATTTCACTTCTTTCACTTTTGGCATTATATTTTACTAGCATGCACTCTGGCTCTGTCAATGGGACACTGGATTACTACATGACAGATCCACTCGTTGATGGTCGATGGCACTACACCAGATGGTGTCATCGATGAAAAGACGGCAGAACTGGAAAATGGAAGTTTTCCGACAATGATAGGGACAAAAAAAAAATTGAGCTCTGTTAAGTCAATCTTTACGTTTTTTTACACACCACTATAGGCTAAAATATTTTTAAATACCAACTGCACATGGTTGTAATTTCACTGGGATTTTATAGTGTACCAAATCTACAGATATGCGACGTGATGTGCCACCTACCCTGATTACTCTTCTAATAAAAGCTTCGTTCCAGCCATTAATAACCAAAAGAGTAGTTCATACGAGAATGACATATTTTGGTCATGAAAGTACATTTATGACAGCAGTGTATACTCAAACGCTGGTTATGCTAGATTCTACCGCCCCTTTTCAGCACAAGTATGGCAATGTCAGAGATGAGGCTTGAACCCAGACAAGGTGCCTTTTAAAAATACTGCGAAACATACTTATAGCCGCCAGCAGAATTCAGAATGGCTGCGGCGTTGGACTCAAAATCTAAAGGTCATGGGTTCGATTGACGATCACGGTTGTGTTGTAGGTGCCTTGGGAAAGCATTTCATTCACATTTTCTTCAGTCCAGCCGTCTGTAATATGGGTACCTGGCTATAGGCAGAAAGAGATATTATATCGTCTAATGCTAGCGATGAGCGCCTGTAAATGGCAGCGGCACTGTATACCCTCCAGGGAAGTGAGAAAGTTTAAGAGTGACCTGGCCTGCTGGAGTAATAACAGAGTGAAGTCACGTGTGCGGGCATTAACCTAGATACGAGACATATAAACCGCATTATTATTATTTGTAGTAGTAGTAGTAGTAGTGGTAGTAGTAGTAGTAGTAGTAGCTGTAGCAATAGTAGCACTAGTAGCAGTAGCAATAGTAGTAGTTGTAGCGTCTTATCTCTTGGCTACCTTGAAGTCCAAAACGTTAGCATGAGACAAGTATCCTCTGGTTCGGTTGCATATATTTCTTGGACTTAATTATTTAATCTCTTGATAATTTTTCTCACCCTCTTTGCCAAGTGGTGAGAAAAAAAACTCTGCACATTCCATAATTCCTTGTCTTCTGATATTACTTTGCCTGTAGAGTAGTTAAAGATTTCATGTTAAGATGTCCCCGCATTTTTCCTACATATCTATGTGTTGTCTCAATATTTTGCATCTTTCTTGACCATGTTACTTTAATGAAGATATAAAGAATATATGGCTCCACCCTCGTATGACATATGCACTTTATATCTTATTATACTGCTTGATGGCGATTTTATAATCTATGGTCACTCAAAAAAAAAATGAGCATTTGTGTAGACATGAAATGTACGATAAACGATCATATACCATACAATAGCATGGTTGAATCAAATGTACTCAAATCCTGGCGTCTCTCCTCAGTCTCCTCTCCCCCCCATTCCCCCGGCCGCTTCCTCCCTCTTCTCCTTCCCTCCTCCCTCTCTGCCCACAAGGCCCGCAATCTTCTCCTTCCCTCCTCCCTCTCTGCCCACAAGGCCCGCAACAGTTCATCGACACCCATCGACACCCTCGTACTCGTGAATCTGGCGACACACTTATGGGCAATGAAATATGGCTGTGTTAGAAAGGATGTCGCTGTGGATCAAATGCACCAGAGTTAGCTCTCCTACTAATCCACCGGAAGTCAGAGACACCCAAGGAAATGAATGCTTTTAAAGCATCAATTATTGATGTACGCGGCGTATGCTTACAGCACTATAGCAATAAGTTGTTAATTTTCAAGCTTTCCTGTCTGAATTGCTGAGATAAGTAACCTTGAAATATGAAGTCCATAAAATGGTCTCAGACGTAGATCTTGCATGAACGTGTTAAAGCATTTTGTGAATCGAATGAATAAAAGACCGTTTTAGAAGAAAAAATCCTTGTCCGAGAGTCTAACATTTGAAAATAATATTTCAAACGTTGGGCTAAACCTAAAGTAGATAC
>JAWQUT010000331.1:194315-205053 GCA_033807755.1 Ellobium chinense
GGGGAGGAGGGGGAGGGAGCGCATTCATAGATATTACGGCAGCTGCATTTATTTGAGAAATTGTGCATTAACAGTGGGGGCCTCCTACCATCGTAAGAAATACATTAACTCTGCATGTTGAACACTACTAGGGATGCATTCAGCACCGATGCACTATGACTCATTCTTACGATGGTAAAAGATCCCATTTTTAATTTGCAAGTTCACATTTATTATCACCGTTTTGCGTAATGATAAATCGCAAAGGGTGTAGCTAACTCAACTCATCTCAAAATCAAAATGAAAGACGTTCATTACGCAATTTCCTTTGGTCCCTCAATGACGTCTTCGCTTCCTCTCACTATGTCATCCCATTGTGTGTTGTGAGTGCAACCAGGTTTACTTTACAGCTCTTAATCATACCATTACTGTATTTTCATTATGAGAGCTATCAGATTCTGAAGCCAAAGATGAAGAAAGAAAGAAAAGGGTCCAAGTGAGAATAGATCTGATCCGGACAATGAAGATGATATTTTGGCCTATGGCTGGCCTTTGTATTTTCTTCAACCGAAGTAACAATATTTCAAGTGGTAACCAGTGATTACTAGATTATATTTATGGGAGAAAGAATTGTTTAACAAGAAATGCGTCTAGTTTAATACTCTCACCAGACTGAAGTCTGTGATGGATTAAACATTCATGCCTCTTTGTTTAAGTTCTTCATATTAAATATTGTGATATCTGAAGTCACGGAGGGCATTGGTAAAACAATATGCTGCTTTATGAGCAATCGTGAAAGGATATAAATGCCGAGGAAAAAAGTTGAGATAATTTTTTCCCCAGTTACTTCATTTGGATTCGTATGTTCGTGTCCGATTCCACCCGAATCATGGTCATAGTCCTTTTTATTTCATTGATTGTTCACTTAAATTGAATTTGACATTCGAAATTCAGATTCGAATTCGTTTGTGATGAATCTAGAAATTCAAAGAATGCAGGTTGGTGGATCTACACTATGTCGAAATTTATCAATTCACAACTGAAAGGCGACAAGTGTACAGTTGTCTTGTATTTAGAATGACTGTTTCACCAGTATTTATTACAGAAATCGCTCAAAAATAGCCGAAAATTTTAGACCTGTGCAAAGGGAAAGTTTAACAATCAAAGATCGTCATGCTCATTCCATATTTGCCTAAGGCAGTTTTGAAGTTTTGGGAAGTCTAGAACTCTGAACTTGTTGCCCAAGACAAAACAAGCGGTAGATTTGGATTAGCTTTGAAAATTGGGGAATACGCCCTCAAAACAACACTACTTTCTTGTTAATAGTTTAAAAGATGAATGGAAGATCAGAGTAGCAGAAACAATTTAAAGCATCCAAAAAGAAAAAAAGAAGAAGGATTTAGGCGAATGTTGAATTAGCACGACGATGTGACCAAACTTTCAAATAGCAAGAAGCCAAATAATCGATTCTAGTCTACACGATACTATATCAAATTTGTATTTTCCGTAGAAAAAAATTGCTATTAGTAAATGTACACATTTTATTTGGAAGCCTTATAGAGTTTACTTCAGTTCCGCTCTGTAACTGGGTGAACCTTCGTGTCTTTACTCGCACTTTCCATTTCTGGTTCTACAGGACTAGGTCATTTGATCAGTTTGTTGTCTTACGCTACGGAAGTTGCGATCTACAATTCACAGTGAAGCCCACGTAATTGCCGACATTCTTGTAGGTTTCCATGATGAACGGTCAGATGTGACCTGGGACTCGCAGACGGGGTCAAGAAGGATATGAGACCATCCATTCATGTGACAGCAGATTTGGGAATCCAAGGCAAAATGTCTGTAGAATGACATCGGAATAAACGAGCGTTGCCTAACGTGGCCAATAGCTATGGTTTTGTTACTCAATTATTGACACTGCATTTGTGTCAGTGACTTTAAGTTATATGGAGACGAAGTAGAAAGAACTTTCCTTGTATCGTTTACTTGTATTTGTAACTGGATGTCTTGATTTATAAGCGCTAAAAATCCAAGGAGATCTTGAAAGTGACATTAACACTGTCACCAATTAGAGATGAAGCTGCGTTTTGAGTCCTACCTGGCAATAGATAGCTTGCGCATTTGCTGCTGCATTGATGCTTAGTAGCTACACAGAGTCAATGTAATTCTTACGATGATAATAACTTTCACTGCCTGCCTCCAGGTACTATTTTAAAATACAGGAATACGGGTGGACTGAAGATAACATGACTGAAAGCTTTCCAATTAGAACCATGGTAGCCCTAATCATTGCCTTAATAAACACTTTATACAGGGAAAGAACGATGGTATTCTTAATTCTAACAGTGTTAGAATAGAGTGTTAATATAGCCTACTCACGATATGAATAGAATTTTGAGGTAATGAAAATTGAATCTTTTAATGGAGTTTTATTAAATTTATTATCATCACCACCGGAGAAAATATTTTCCTAATCAGCTTATTTCCTATACGCATCCGACATTAATAAACAGATTTTATGAAAATTATGGATTTATAGATAAAAGTTGTATCAGCCAACGCACTCGAATGTTTCCAAACGTAGCAGGCAGTTAGATTTCTCGTTAAATCATAATTCTGTTTTAATTATGACTGTCTCATAGATTCGTATTACCTGAAGAACGCGAAAGTAAGAGGTGCATCAGTTAATAAAATTTGATTTGTTTTTTCAGAGTGCATTAATAAAGTTTATTTCTCGATATTTATCCGTTTCAGTCGGAATCCTTAACGGAAGTTGTATGCTTTCACCAGAACAGGCTTATTTCTTCTTGATTCATTCATGCATTGAAGCAAGATTCCTTCCAGCTATCCACACCCTCCATTCATATCTCTCGCTTCCTCCCACGTGACTAGACTATCGTTTGGCTTACCCATTGAGCGCTCTGCTTTCGATATTATGGTAGCCCTAGGGTAGAATTTCATTAAGTTTCATGAAAGTTTTCAATATTTTTAATTTAATGCCTCTACCTAGCCAGACCACTCCTGTAGACAATGTTTATCTCACCTAGTGGTTCATAAATGTTTAATAATTACTGGATTATTGGCCCAGAGGGTTATTATTTGTTTTCCATTATAAAGTATTATTTAAGTTTGAACCTTTTTTTGCTTTGTTTTTTCACGTTCTTTTGTGGGCTCGACAGGCATAGTTTGACATAATTATTATAATACCTCAGGAATGAATCGCTGAAATGCTTTGAAATTTGTCACTGTTTATCAACACAGGTCATCTTAATCTAAGACTTTTTTTTTTGTTTTCTGTTTGTGCGTTCTTAACTTACCGAAGCTTTATCAGTTTGAAATCTTATTGTTCTCGAATGATTTTTAAATTTAGAGTGGTTTTTCTTTTATGTCCTGTATTAATTAGATTAAGGATGTAATTTATTAATTTACTAAAATACACGTGAGATTCCAACTCATATTGAAAACTATTACGTCACTTATGAGGTTATAAAATGCCTCTGTATATGTAATACTGAGGCGACGACTTCGCAATGGTAAATAGCATAATTATGCAAATGTTCAACTTGTCTTTTCCCAAAGGATTCGTTGACACATGTGAGCGAAAAATACGGTTAGATATAAGGAACTCCTTATTTCTGCCTTGTGGCATATTTATAAATATCCAGTCAACTTAGTCGACCTACCACAGATTAGCCTAAATAACGGTGTCGTTTCTTTCTCTTTCTCTCTTTCTTCACCTCCTCTCTCTCTTTCTCTCTCTTTCTCTCCCTCTCTCTCTTTTCTCTCTCTCTCTTTCTCTCCCTCTCTCTCTTTTCTCTCTCTCTCTCTTTCTCTCTCTCTCTCTCTCTCACACACACACACACACACACACACACACACACACACACACACACACACACACACAGACACTCACATACATACACACTCAGCAGCAGTAGCACTAGTACCAGCAGACTCTCTACTTTCATACTAATTTTATACACACGGCCCCTTGTATTAACACCCCAGAAAACCCCCATGGCATGACTAGAAATGTAGAATTAATATTACATAACATTTATGACCTTTCTACCGTTTGTTATTAGGTGATGGGTAGGTGTCCGTAGTTTATACAAGAAAAGACTCGAATGATATCATAGCTCTGCGCGTGGGACAACCATGCCTATATTCATACCGAAATCAGGATGCATACGCATCTTGAGCCATGAATCACTGCCCCAGTGTGCATTTTGGTGCGCACTTTCTCATGGTAGTTTAAAATCAGGTGCTTGGGGATTTTGCGCACCATTTATTTATTATTTCTATTTGCCTTCATTGCTCGTGTGTTATTTATTGTTCTTGTTGCCATTACTGTTTCGAAGTTTCACTGCACATCTATGTTTCCTTCATTGTGTGTTTCTCTTGTTGTCTAGTGCATCTTATTGAGTTTCGTGTTTCATTTCCGTGACTTAGAATGTTTGATAAGAGTTTGCATAAGCTGGATCAGATTAAAGTTTCTTCTATGAAACTGATGATGAATCATATGAACAGTCATGTGAGCCAGAAGTTATAAGACGTTCCGTAGGCTTTATATTCGAGTTTAGTCTTGTGTATATATAGCTCGTGCTCTAAGCTAGACATTTGATCTGAATTGTAATTAAAGATTTTAAGACAGAGTAGTTTGTTCAAGAGGTTTTAAATTGTGTATTCGTGTCCGTTCAGGTATTATATCTAACGATTTTTTTTAAGTTCGACCGGACGAGGACGGACTGGACTGTGCCCTCGGCACATTCATTTTCGAATTTCAAACTAGTCTAGATTTAAGAATGGTAATTGTTAAAACATACCAGAAAATCAACGAAGTCTCCATATATTGGTTTCATCACATGAGGCAAACTCAGTGTTAAATTTCCTAAACAGTATCACTAAAAACAAAAACAAAAAAAAAACCGTGATGAAGAGGGCGTGTTCTATGGCTTAACCCATTGGCCCGATGACCTATTTTCAAGAAATCTATTTTAGTAATCAGTCGGCGACGGTTCGCATGCTATCTAACACCAACACCTAGGGTGACTCCAGCCTTGAACCAGCGCCGCAGCTCAATTAAATATTGACCACAGCCGTCTGATTAGCTGGACTATTGCCTCAGTAATACTTCAGGAGAGAGGTGAATTCCTTGAACTGTGGCCATATAATATACCCTGAAGAGGAGGGACGGTTGAGTGTCTGGGCAAGTCCACTGGAACTCTGTGGAGAACAGATCTGTGACAAAAAGGTTTGATTCCGTTTCATGTCTAACAAGGGACCTCCAGGCTTTCTTCAGTTTGGGATCTTACTAAGCTAAATCCGGCATTGGCTCTCCTCAAACATTTTTCTCATCCTTTGCAGCGCGGCTCTCTTTAAAGGGGGTCAGTGCTTAAAATTAAATATGCATTGCATGCTTAAAAGCCCGTCTGGGGTATACAGGAAAGAAGCGTTATTTCAGGACCAAAAACCACTTTAAAGAACCTATTGCGCCATTTGCCGTCTGACTGAAGACTGTTCTGTTCCTTTCAGCTAATCTGCAGCATCTTCCACTTCATTTCACCACATCCATTATCTTTTTCATGCGACTCACTGCAGGATTTTTTAACCAGATCTTTTTGTCCTCTTCCTTCTCCGCCCCCTCTGCATCCTCTTTTTTTTTTTTCAGGACTTCCTGAAAGATATCTGCTTGACCTGCATGAGCACTTGAGACAGCAGCATCAGCATTCTATTATTGCTCTATTAAGGACATGGAACCTGGAGCTAATGCTGAACCGATCCCTCATTTCAGAAAGTCGGTTCGGCTCGAGCTTTTCGCAGCTCAGATCCCAAAGATCGATCCTTGCGCAAAATCGACCTTGTTTCTGTTCAAGCTTTCTCGTTTGCAGTATTATTAAGTAACTCTACAGAATAAGGATTTGGGCTCGAGTTCAGATCGCACTAGGGTAGCCTTAACGCCAGAAAACAAATCACACACACACACACACACACACACACACACACACACACACACACACACACACTTTGATCTAATAATGAGGACATTGTTTTTCCTTTCAGCTCCCAATTGTTTATATCTTTCATAAACAATAAAATCATCCTCGCCTTCATCATAGGAAACATTCTGCACATGGTCCTTCCAGTACATCTCTATCTATTAACTTGCAATAACAGTTTCATTAATGTTTATAAACGGGCCTCGATACTGAAGTTTCAGTGAAAGCGCCCGGTAAGATCAACTTTTTGTTAGCCAGATTATTTAAGCGATTGTAAACGACAGGAAGTAAGGATCGATACCGAGTTCGTTCCTCAAAAGTCGTCCATTATTTGAACCTGAAGAAAGTTCGCCCCACAACTCTTATCTTTTGAGTCGAATTGTCCAGTCTTACCCGGATCCCCTTAGCCTTCCGCGCGCTTACCGACTTAGCTGACCAAAATGTGGTTACTGACCTCGCGCCCTAGAGGGTAAACAAGACTCCGTGCACTGAGTTGGTCAAACATCAAGCTGGTCTGGGCGCACGACCCCTTAATGACACCCTGGGCTGTCTGTCTTGTCTATGAGACAGTGTTGCCGTGCGGCTTGTGAGTCTTTCTCAGAAAATGAAGCCTGTATAGTCTTGGGTTTGTGCGTTCGATTCCTGGGCCGGGCGGCTTACGTTGTGGTGTCCTTAGAGAGATTTTGTACCCCTATTTCCCTACTCGACTCAGCTGTGAATGAATGTCTGGTATTCGAGTCACAAGGGAAACCCTGACTGTGTTATAGATTTGGGTTGTGATAATGTAGTTGTATTATGTATTGTGTGCGCCCATGTATATAAATGTATGTATGTATGTATGTATGTATGTATGTATGTATGTATGTATGTATGATGTATGTATGTATGTATGTATGTATGTATGTATTTATGTATGAGGCTATCAATCGTGCAGTTGTGTTTATGATGCCTCCATAAGGAACTCTTTTCACTAACTGAATCGGAATAAAAATTACGGATAACAGTGAAAACAATTATGAATATTCTATTTCTTTATGTTCCTCATTCATTAAAAAGAAAAAAAAAATAATACTGACAGTGAGGATAGAACACCCAACTTTTCATGTGATCACTCAGCTATCAAGTTGTTGGATTTCATGGCTCTAGTTCAAACTAGACTATACTGCCGGAGTAACGTCACAGCTGCTATTTTTACCAGTCCTAGTCACAAGTATAATGTGGATAACAGATTCGTGAACAGGAGAGTTGCAACGAATAGGTGAGACATTTGAGTATATGAACCTAAGAGATTTTAAGGTTGCCTATTAGTATAGTCTTCGCCCTGATTTGAATTAACCTGTGACATTGCAAAGACACCTTTATCACGATGTACACCCTCCTTCCAAATTGCCCTGGCGTTCAGAACAGTAACAGGAAGACATAGAAATTATTCTAGCTCCACACCATCTGTACATGGAACTTCACGGACTGCCCCAGAACTCCTAGCTGACCATTAATTTTGCAGGGGAGACCACGACCTGTTCCTGAATTACAGGTCTACAGTTACATAGAGATCTACCTAAATGCAGGTCCATAGACCCCAGCGTACCAAAGATATCCTTCCTCCATCTCCTCCTTTTCCCTTTCCCATTCTAACCATTGCCGCCTCTAGCATGCCTCCTCTATCACATAATGATACGTATCCATGTTGTCAAGACTACTAGCGAAGGTGATATTAATAATGGTCGTTAATGATAAAGGGCATTATCCTCAACATCACTGCCACCTTTTTACCCTGATCGTCGGTGTCTTCGTCATGATTATTTTTAACAACAACAGCTTCAACAATGCTAATAATAACGACAACAACAACATCAACAAAAACAACAACCACATCAACAACAACAACAACAACAACAACAAGTTTTTAAAGATTTAAATTTTAATTTTATATTTGAGATTGCTTTCATGGCACCAGTGGATTTGAAAGCGGACCATGTGTTTAAGAGTGAGCTCTTACGAAACCACCTCTTGTATTGTTTCATTTAATCAATATCCTTCAAGTCACGTTCTCAATGGCAGCGTGACAATCTGAATGACACTACCAGGTTTCACAGCGTGACGGTATGAATGATAAATAGGCTATGCAGCGTGAGAGTATTAATGATACTAACAGGCTTCCCAGCGTGACAGCATTGGTGACATAAACAGGGCTCATAGCGTGACAGTACTGATGACATCAATGAGGCTCATAGCGTGACAGCATTGATGACATCAACAGGGCTCATAGCGTGACAGTATACATGACACCAACAGGTCTCGCAATGTGAGAAAATGAATTATACCAACAGGCTGACCAACATGACAGTATAAAAACCACTAACAAACTTCCCAGCGTGAGAGTATAAAAACCACTAACAGGTTTCGCAGCGTGACATAATGAATGACATCAGCAGACTGACCAGCAGGACAGCATACATGATAGTAACCGGCCTCGCAGTATAACAGAATGAATGACACCGACAGGCTTATCAATTTGATATTATGAAAGACACTAACAGGACTTGCAGCATGGCAATATTAATGACTGCTTCGAGCTTCGCAGAGTGACATTATGAAAGAAACCAAAAGATCGTGCAGTGTGACAATGTGTTTGACACCAGCAAGCTTGTTAACGTGCAGTATGAATGACACCAACAGGCATCGCAGCAAGGCAAAATGAATGACATCAACAGATTTCATTTATTCACAGGTAAAAAAAACCAACAGGTTCACTTAATTCAGCACGACTGTGGCCTTTGAAACTGAGACCTTAGAGAATGATTAAGCAAACCATCTCCAGCAGTGTTTTCAGAGTGTGGTTCTGTCTGTTTTTGTTGTATCTAATTTTCGTAAGAGTTTCGCTAGTGGGGCACAGCGTCTTTGCTGGTCACTGGAATTTCCCAGCGGCAGGTTGGGTTGTCCCGGAAAAGTGTTCTATACTGTTACAACCCTTACTGGCTTCATGTTTCCTTTGTACCACGAGAGCTATAATGTTGCTCTGCATGGCATGTTGAAATCATAGAAAGAGCCCCAGGCAGTTCGCTTCTCCTTTTTTTTTTTTTGAGTGGTTTGGAGGTGATTGGGGAGGTGGAGGTGTCAAGTCTTTCATTTTCTGTGAATCACAAAAGGTTTTGCTACCTGTTTAAACTGCATTCGAATAACTCTTCCCCCATATGGTATTTCTCATGACCGCCAAACGGAAGCACTGCTATATTCGCATATACCTGTATCAGATATCCCGTATTCCTCTTTAACATGACACAACAATCCTATGGAATTAAAAGCACACGTTAGCTCTAGATGTTATTGCCACAAACCAAACAAAACATGCACTTTCGACCGCGGCATCGTTGGATCATCAAAGCATGGAGATGACACACTTAAGTTTAATGACCCTTGAAAATGAAGAGTCTCTATCAAGCTGAATAATCTCAGTGTCGTCCCTCTGCTTTTCCACTGCCCTTGACCACTCCCAGTACTCTATTCTCCGTCTACAGAACGATGTTCTCGCACACTCTTCTCTCCCTTTGCGCCATCATCACCAGATGTCCGTGTTAATACTGCTATACTCTTGTTTCAACCACCATGTAGATTAACGTCTCCAGCAACTCTAACATTACCTAACAGACATCTCCCACCCCGCCAGCCACCTACTCTTATCTGAGTAGCCTCAAGTTTCATCAGGAGGATGGAGAACGACATACGGAGGCGTCGCACTATCATTTGAGCCAAATGGGTCCTGGTCCTACCTGTTGGAATCCAATGAAATGATAGAAATGAACAGAAGATAGATATATATAACATATTTTTGAAGAATAACGTATCAGGAGATATCTGTAGCATATCGCAGAGAGGCTGGTTGGAAATAGAGGCAAATTTATGTCGGAGGCCTAACGAAGGCCTAAGCCTCGATTCTGACAATACCATAACTGTGCTGGAAACGGTCGTTAAAACACAGTTTTGTGCATGAATGTTAATTTTTAGGGTTAGCAGAAGATGACGATGGGAGTGGAGGACAGACAGACAGACAGACAGACAGACAGACAGACAGACAGACAGACAGACAGACAGTCATATCAGTGCTCTCCAGTCTTACACAAATCCCTTGGGATCATTAATTTAGAGGAAACCAGTGCGGAAGATTTTTTTAAAAAAGCCTCCAATAGAAGTAGACAAAAAGTAGACACGTAGTGCGACAGGCAGAAAAAACGTTCGAAGTGGCTTCAAATTCTACGGGGCAGCTAGTTAGGAAAACAAATTATCTTCTTTGTATTCTCTAGTCAAAGTAAAGAAATTGTGCCACAATGCGTTTGACACTAATGTCATGCTTGTAACCAATGACCAACTAATTTTGAGAGCCCTTCATCCCCTGCTTCCAAATAAGAGAGTAACGGGTAACCGTCAACGTTAAGTAACGCCACTGGAGAGAGAGGATTCGAGAGAAGATGCAGAGAGTGCAGGAAGTGGATCTGAATCGATCGATTTATCAAATGAATGATCTCATTATGTTGTGTAAGTGGTACGGGAGGGAGGCCATCTTTGCCCGGCAAGGGGAGATAATAACGGGTTTGCCCACGTAACAGGACGGGTACTCACACGTGAATGGGAAGCGTCTGATGAGGTTTGGTATGCTATTACACGTGGCTGGCTGGCTGGCTGGCTGGCTGGCTAGCTAGCTTGCTGGTGTAGCAAATGGGCATTTATTAGACGGTGGTGTTTTTTTTCGGGGGTGGGTGTGT